>JANSTV010075926.1:0-10206 GCA_027564135.1 Lestremia cinerea | reverse complement strand
TGCTTTGTTCTGTCGGTTGTGAATTAATCCAGACTCGTCTCGAATGAGATATCCCAACTGGGCAACGATGACAAGGCTTTGTTGTGAGCGATCTCCAGTTTGCTAACGACTTGCCGCCCCTGGCGGAATTTCAACGGGAATATTATCGGATGCGTTGCGTTTTCTTTGTTTCAATTCGACAACGAATCGGAATTATGACCAAGACATCATCAATTTTCAGTTGGTCCGAGACTTAACCACAACAAACAATGCGATCAGCTCATCGACGTTATCGAAAGATAAATGAGAGTTTCATTTGTCTTGCAAAGTTTTGAGAGAGAAAGACTGGCGTTGCGAGCGCCTCCCTTCGTTTCCCTTTCGAATTTGCGTCATATCGAAAATGAATGTGTTCGAATACATACCCTTTGCCCATATACGATGATGGTCCAGCCAGTGCCAGTGCTTTGTATCGGGCTTGCTCGTTGGTCGGCAGAACAATGTCAACCGAACGTGACCGTACCGCATTGCTCGGAACGGTCAATGTGAATCCATCTGGTGGATGTAGCTCCTCGGTTTTCCCACCGGACGACACTTTCGAGAAACATGAGTCGACTGATGCGGCTCGATCTCGTTTCAAATCGGGCACTGCAAGGAAGATGTCCTGCACACAATCAGCCGGCGGACTTCCACTTATTTTTTTCGTTGTTTCGACGTCATCCGGTGTGTCTTCCTCTTTCTTCTTTTCCGCATTGGAAGCGGCGTCTGCCACATTTTCCAATGAATTGCCGGTGGGCTCAACGAAAACGGCTTCTTGTCGTGATATGGATCTTCGTCGGGCTCGATTCGGCGGTGGCTCATCGAACAGTGGAAGCTCGATGGTGGGCGATGGGGGATAGCATGGAGATGTTGGCGGAGAGCCGATGGCTAATGGTGCCGGAAATGGTGGGTAGTCGCCATTGGTCGGTGACAATGTGAATTTGATGTTGCATGGCGACGGTGGCGGAATCAGCAAATTGCCAAAATTTAGACTGTCATCATGGTCGTCATCGTCGTTGTCATCCTCGTCACTTGACGATACATCACTGTAGCTCAGCGATTTCACCTCATTGTGATCGATGAAAAAGCGTTTTTCGGCCCCTGTACTCCGCTCGTACTCCTCCAAATATTGACAGTGAATGCATGGCGGGGGCGTTTTTGAATTCGATGAACGACGACGTTGAAATCGTTTCGGTACTTCGAGAAAGGCCGCAGCGTTCGAATCATCGCTGCCGGCCGAATCGAAACTACGTGAACGTTGTCCGCTGTGCTGCTGGGGCACTTGAAGCAAACTAGTTCGTTCGTCGGCCGATTGTTGATGTTTCAAAAATTGAGCATTCGCCCGTTGGGCCTCCAATTGAATTTCATCAAAAGAGGCTGAACGAACCTAGATTTTGGAGAAAGGTAAACGCATTGAAACATTCACCGATCGATACGTTTGAACAGAAAAAACATCAAAAAAAAATGGAGCAAACCGAAAAACCAACAACAGCAACAACATCAAAATCAACGGCACTGCCTTGCTCGTTGAACACAATCAAAGCTCCTTCATTTCTCATTTCGCTGAGGCGAATCAATCAAAGCGGTTTCCACTCATTCGTTCCACGAGAATGAGCCTTGTTTTGTTTGTGAATTTTTCGACTGAAGAGTTTGTAATGACGGCTTTCATCATCGCTGAAGCGACGTCGGAACGGTAATGAAACACGAAATGAATCATTTTCGCCAAAAAACGTGGAAAATCACCTTCTTTGTGTTGATTGACTGGGTTGCCTCAACTCGGCTATTTGCTAATTTTCAAGAATAGCTTTGCGAATAATTGCAAAGCTGCAATGACGAATGCACTTTGCTAATGAAAAGCTCTCTCATTACGAGTGCTGAAACCAGCAGTTTGAATGACGCAGCAGGTCAAAAGGATCGTTAATTAGTGGAACGCAACGTTGAGAATTGATTGAAATTCAAAATCATCTCATTCCAACGGGGCCCGCCACCACGAAACTCAAAGCCCGACGTGGCCATTGAACAAGTGGCTCGTTAATGGGATGCCTTCAAGCAATTAAAACGAAATGAAAAATTATCTCTTATTTTCGCATCGGCATCCCATCAAATCCGGTGGTGAAGGGCAATCCCGACGAGGATAGCGCAATAATCGTTCCAAGCGGGGCCAAGTGATCTTTTGATAAAATTTTGATTCGATTTGTTTGCGATGCGAGCATAAACTAGGATGTGTCGACCTCGCAACGCAATATAACCGGTGTTTGTCGACAAAGGAGGCTCGTTTAGAAAATTGAAAAGGCAAGGATTTCACTTTAATCTTCCTTTTTTAATATCTCGACAAATTTCGAGTATCGTTTTGGGGCTATTTGCGCCGCCATTGTGAACGACGAGGAACGAAATGAAAAACAGCAACAATTGACTTTGACTGTCGGTCGCCCCGGTGAACGAGACGATTGTCGGGAATTTCCACTTTGTGCTTTTCACATCAAACACTTGCCGATTTTTGACTTATTCGCTGTGATTTGCCGTCATTGCCGACGATGATCCCGTTGCCATTGCCGGACGACAATCAAATCATAACAAATTAAATGGCTGATGGCCGTTTTGGGCGCAATTAACGTAACGATAAAAAAAAAAACAACAACAAAAACAATCGGCGTAATTACATAAACGAGATCTGAGGAGCATGCAGAGTGTGTCATGCGATTCGCACAGGAGGAAAATTAAAGAACCGAAAAATTGAAGGAAAATCAAAATCAAGGCATTCAAACGAAAGAGGCGAAAATAAATATCGAATGTAACATTGATTGATGTGTCGGACCTGTTTCGGTACTTCCAAACTGCTTTGAGTTTTCATTTCAGCGCCAGTTGGTGTACGTGATCGTGTGAAAGTTGAACGTATACGGTGCATATCGCTGAGAGACTTCGTCGTCCCAACGTAGCCCCAGCTATATAACACCAATATTTCGTGCGGGACGATAGCCACGACCCATTTCAACCAACTCGTAATTTCTTGCCGCTACAATGAGAAGAGAATGCATGCAAAAGAGAATAATTTTCAATTAGATTTCCAGTTACTCAATGTGCCATTCAAGTTTCTCGGGAAAAATGCGCTTATTTTCATTCCGGACGCTTTTGGTCTGTGTCACCCATTTCGGGCTAAGCTTCTGATATCATTACGCAAATGACAATTTCCGTAAACACAAAATGGAATAAAATAAAAAAGGAAAAATGCGACACAACGAAAAACCCGAGGGGAACACACAACTCGACTTGTTGCATTTCACACAATAATTCCATTAAGCCGAAGCACATCATCCAGTTAGAGCTGGTTTGTTCACACGTTACTCTGGCGCTTCGCATGGAATGCGCAAAATGGCTTTCTCGCTTGACGAGAAAATCTTTTAAATTAAATTTGAATAAAAGCCACAGTGCACATGATTCGGAAATGTGCCTGGTGGGTGCTCACGTTGGAACATTACCGCTCGCACGGATGATGCGGGAACAACAAACCGAAAAATTCGTCAAAATTGAATTTCCATCCGAAAGGCGTTGGAAAAAACACTTTCATTTTTCGAATTCACTTAAGCGGCCTTGCGTTTCCCAGGTAAGCACACGAGCAAGATTTCATCGTTTGAATAATGCAATATTTCACCCAAATGTCGCATTGCAATCGAACGTTTGCTTGGCTTTGAGCTGGTTGGCCAATCCCCGACCCAACATCCGCCACAGAATGTTCCCATCCCCCCAACCAGGCCCATCGCCACAGAAGGCACTCGTAATGGACACCAACTGCCATCGTCTAACACAATCCAACTCGCAACTTCATAAACTCACTTGGAAAATCTCAGTTCGAGCTCGATTTCAAACTAGTTTCACGTAAGGCCCCATCGCAACGAGCAACCCTCCAGAGCATATCAACTCGATACAAACTTGGCGATTTGATTAAATTTCAATGTTTTCAAATGAAAATTGATGGATTCTGAACTTTCGAAATATTCGACAAAATGGATTTTATGGATTTACAAGCAGAGTGCATGAGCGATCTCTTCAATTTATTATTTTCAAATGGATTGGGTTTCACATTTGATTTTCGATGCAGACTTTCGCATTTCGAAATGATGGAGCTGTTTTTGAGACTTGAGAATTAGAAATTAAGCTGTCATGGTTTCCAGGCACCAGTTGAGGCGGAAAGCTTTCCCGAGCAACCACCGATAAAAATACAACAAAGTGAGCAAAGTAAGAGACTTTCAACGGAAATTAGTTGGAATCCATTTCGTATCGAAGCACAACGACATCAATTATCGCAAATCGAAGCCGAATCGACCAGAATGGAAAACACACACACACACAACCAAGATGGAAAACGAAGCAGAAATATATGCGCCTCGAGCATAATCAGATTACCAACAGCGATTGTGACCAAACGAAAGCCCACCGCCGTAACGATGTGATATCGCATTATCGAGACATTACACTAATTGTATTTTCCAACCTTCGAAAACAATTTTCCATGTGAATTTTCCTGCATGAAAAAGAACAACAACAACAAACAATACGAAACATGATCGCACTATTCCAATCCAATTGAATTGTCAATGGCTGACGCAATCACAGTCCGAACAAAGCCAAATGGAATAAATTTCCGCTTCATTCTCATGAAAATATCACATTTTTATTTTTGATTGGTTTCTCTTGTCGTCTCGAAATTGCCTCGGAATTTTTGTGTGTGTGTGAGTGAATGTGTGTGTGTGTGTGAGAGATTGTTATCAATTTGAAAAAAGCACGATGCGGTGAAGGTAAGCCGTTTCCGTGAGAATGAAGTCGGTTCCGAAATTGAAACTCTTCCAGTCGATGGACGATCGCCCCCGAAGCAACGAGACCAATCATTCAGATGGTTTGCGTCATTATTGATTTTATCTCACATTAAATCCTAAATGGTTTAATGGTTTTAATGTGTTAATCCAGATTTCCGATAAGAATTCTCTTTCGAATGGATTTGCAATCACCGTTGAAATGGTCCGTCCATCGAGGCAACGGCAATCGATTCGACCATGGAGTTGGGCTTGCCATTCGAAAAATTACATTCGAAACGGCATCAAGGCCGGGCCACCCGGTGAACAAGCTGGCAACATAATGAACATCAAATTGGCAGATGATTACCCAATCGGATCACTCATTCTGCCATTTCGAAATTCGTATAAATAATCAACTCGAGTTTTCAGTGTGGTGCCCGAAATTCACCCAGTTTTGGCACAAAATATTTTGCCTGTCAGAAACTTTAATCATTCATTTGATGCGTCTGACCAATATCGGTCCCATCGTTATTGTTCTCTTTCAGACCCGCCTCTGTCCGAATTTATGATAAATTCTCATTTTCATTTCGCCCAAAATCATATTTGTCGAAATGTTCGCATGTGTGAACGGGGTTCAGGCCGTGGTCTGTGAACGCATTAATGTTTGATGAAATGGGAAATAGTTTGGTAATGAATTCAGATTAGTCAAGTTGAGTGAGATGACGATCAGAGCGATTGCGAGCGTGGGGAAAGGTCGGAACGGTTTCGGGGCCGATTGGAAGTTTGTCGAATGTTTGCATTGCGTTGAGAATCCATTGATTTATCAGTTCAATTCAACAGCACCATTGCGAGTCCGCCAACGAGTTGTCCACAAGCTCGGAATTTCCCTGGAAATTGCAAATTTAACAAACGTCAAATTAATTTCGACCGTGTTTTGCTCGTGTGAAATCACTAATTAACTCAAATTTGATATGTACGTAACGAAAGCGGGCGAATTGTTTCCGAGGCTGCGTTGAATGTTGGCCATTAGAAAAACGAGCTGGCCTCATATTCATTGTAATGGTAATTTGTGTACAACATTTTCCGAGTTAACTGCCTTGTATGGTCGCAGCAGAGCTCTGGATGGCGGCGACCGTGCTTTTCATAATGTGGCCCCATTCAAATGACGTTATCAAAATGACAGACCATCAATGGGTGGGTTTGTTCATTTAGCTGGAACATGGATGTTTTCCCAGGGAGCATATGGCCTCCGCATTGTCAATCGAATCGACAAACATCCATTCCGTCCGGAGTGATTGTTGGATTTGATGTCTTTTGTTAGAACGGTCTTTGTCTCGGCCGTGTTACTGATGATTATTATTACTTTTTTGGTAAATTGGGTAAGTAACCGTAAATTAACATTATTTAGAGGTAATTACGGGTTAATGATAATTCAAAAATGTTGCTTGACGAAAATTTTTGGTTTTGCAGTTGATGGCCAACCAGTGGCTTGTTTAATCTGGAAATTGCTTTGATGAAAGGCCCACCCAGTAGACCGATGGCATTGTTCGAGATCGGCTCGACATTGAGAGAGCGTCATCGACAGACGACACCGGCATGATAAATGAAAATTGTTAAGAGGCAAAGCATCTGTTGATTCCTTGAAATAATCCATCAAATTGTTATGTCATAATTCATTGTTTGAGATTTCAGCCCAGCGGCGAACATTCACATTCCGGCTAATGGATTAGTCCGAAAGATTTGCGCATTTCTCGAGAATAAGTCTCGAGGAAACAATCGATTGAAAGAATTAATCCGAATTTGAACCTTTTGAACTAAACGTGAATGCGATCCGAAAGGGGAATGCCTCAAAAGAATTGACATAACTGAAAAATCAATGGAAGAAAATCGAATGCGGAATTCGAATGAAAACAATATCCACATTTCTTTAGGAAAGTGACATCATCCAATGAACTGGAATTCATGGAATGGAATGTCACATTTTTCATTCGACCAAATCGACCTTCGATCAAACAAAATGGCCTTTTCATGATTTCATTTTGCATCGTCTTTTGACCGTTTCCATTTCCGAGCTATAGATTTCATTATAACGGTTCCAGAATAATGGCCGCAAGAAGAATGATGATCATCACATAAATATACGAAATGATGGATGATTTGTAATGGGTATTCGGTTGCCATCACAAAGGTAAACAATGGTTGGATTTGGCCCACCACGATAGCGACGCACCGAAAAGGGAAAATAAAACGGTCAGCATGCCAATTGATTAGCGTCGATGTGTCGTGGCGTCGTGTTTGAGACGTACATGTGGGATCTCACGCCCTCTGAACTCCATTTGAGGAGTCAAATCGAAGACTCTCGAATGGTTTTGGCTCCATCGCCTTTCATCCCCTCAATCGATACGAGCAAATCGCAATTGAATACGAATGAATCAAACAGCGGATGAGATATTTGCCCATTCAATTTCTGGAGAGAATGTGCTCGAATGACGATTATGGGAAACCCGATCGGGAAGACAATGATATCACATTGTCAAGACAAATACACTCGAAATGCAATCTATTGTTGAATTGTCGTGAATGGCAATGTGTCCTTGGCCATGCTCCAATATGAAATTGATCGAAAGCCCTTCGCAGCAAAGCATTCCTCGACTGGCTCATCCATTCAACGATGAATGGTCAACACGCGCGCTTGCCTCGGTCTGCCATCGACATTCCATTCCATTCAAAAATTTCAATGAAGCGAATAAATGGAGGCAAAATAAAAGGAAAACTCCGTTCAATGATAGTCTAATATTCGATTATGTTTTTTTTCTCTTTGAGTTTTCCAAACGGTCGCCGGGATATCACTTGACTTCTGGCAGAGGTTCTGTTTCATGTTGTTGTTTATGGAATTTAATAATCTTCGAAACGAGTCACGCAAAGGCGGATCAGGTTTCAGAGAGGAGGTGGGAAAAAGGGAGAAAGAGCTAGAGCCAGAGAGAGTGAGAGTGAGAGAGGTAGAGAGAGAGAGATCAATGAGAATGACATTATCTGGTGGTGACGGTGTCAAGTGGAATGTGAACCCAAAGCACGTGCATTGAAAGCACATCAAAATGGGCTGTGGCTCGATTATTATGGACGACGTGCCATTCAATCGAGAGCAAACCATTCTTCCAGCCAGTTCTTGTTCAAGCAATTTTAATTGCGTCGTTTAACTTCGCATCAGCGCAGAGCTTCCAGCAGCTCAGCAAGTCTGAATCACTAAATCATAATATTAAGCTGGATCGCGTGTGGGATTGGATTAATTCGCGATTAAATTCGACATAAGATCAAAATTGAAACCATGCAAATCTCGAGAGGACACGCACAACGAGAGGTTCAGCCGCGTTCGCCGTAACCGACCGATGGGACATCAGCGAAAACTTTATGAGCTTGTGTGGCATAAAATGAAACCATTCAAATGCTAGATTCTGCCCGCTGGCAGCCGCATTGAGGAGAACGAATGAATGAATGTGTGTCAGATGTCATTCGAATGCATTAAAATTCCGTTGCGAAATGAATATTGCATTTGGTATTGCACGATGCCCGCTCGGATTTACTTTGACAAATGATGGATTACGGCGATGGCTGTGAATGGCAAGAGCCAAACGGAATAACAAATAACGAGTCAAATGAAATGCCAGAAATCACAAATGCAATGCGCAAATTCCATCCTCAGGTGCCCGAGGCGGACAAATCATGCGATTCCTCCTCTCCCATTTCGCTTTTCACTCAGCCAGCAAAATCATTAGAGTAATTTTTAATTATTTCAAGAAATGAATGAACATAAATTGTAATAACGGTAAATGGATTTTGTAGACTTTGTGAAACGGTACATTTTGTGTGCACATGAAATGCGATGGTACAAGGCATTATTATGTTAATAAGTTGTGTCGAGTTTTTGTTGTTTTCTTGTTTTTTGTTTAGGCGTTTCAGCCCCGAGCCAACCGAATCGCGAGTCATCTTAGCTCGTTCAGGTATATTAAAAACTTTTTGATCATATTTCATCATAATTTCGGCCCCGTCTCTGCCTCATTCAGCGCACACTAGTCGAGAAATCGTCTCATTGTTATCCCGAAACATTGAATAAATTCTCATTGGGACGTTGGGCGCCGAATGCCGAATGCGATGAATTCGAAACATTCGAAAACACAAAGCAGTCATTGAGGAGAGGAAAATATGGTATTAACAAGATTTATACGGTTCGGGTGTAATAGCGCTAGGCGAAACGGCCATCGGTTAACGTTTCAGCGAGCGTTGGGCTTTGGGATAATATTTTGATGATTTCTGCAGTGGACGATGGGGAATGCCGACGGGATACATTCGTGATTGACGGCCTTCGGATGACGTCAAAAGGGAAAACGATTGTCCCCGTTGCTCTATCCATCTCTCTCCCTCCACTCAAAAGCTCGGAAGCATAAATTCAAATGAATGCAAATTACGTTCAATTCAAAGCTCACAAAATATTCCGGGATGGCTTTCACTGTTGCCATTCACATGAAATTCATAAAACTCTCCGAAAGAATTCCCATCAACGTGGCATCGCTTCATGCGACATCATCGGCGATTGAGGGATACCATTACCTGCAACTGTGTTTGATCGTGAAGGAAGTACAAAGTATTTCTCGCAAAAAGGTTGAAATGCGACGAAAATGGAGCCCTGAAGAAGAAGTAACTTCACACTTCACGCCGTCGGGCATGGATTTAAAATTGCGAAAGGGATTTCGTTATCATTTTGCGAACGAAAATTGTGCTTGAGTTCAGAACGGAATAAGCGCTGGATTAAATCACAGTTCGTTCGTCTTGAGCTTCTTGCTAAGTCGACAAAATGCGGAAACGTTGAAAAATGCATTCCCTGGCGTTTCTCGAAGGAAAACTGCTTATCGAGTTCTCAACTCGCGACGTCCAAAGGAAACTGAGTGAAAAAACTGGAGCTTTGGTTTCCAAGCCTTCCACGGCGATTCGATAAGAAAACCCGCATTCGCATTGGTCCTTGACCTTCAAAGAGGTGAACAATGGTCCGATAATCCGCCCAGATGAATTACACCATTAAAATCCCGTCAATTGTTTCTTGAATGACTTTTCATATTCCGAGCACGAATCTTCATTTCGATCAAAAATTCATTCTATTTGGTACGATGTTCGTGAGAATCGACGAAAAAAGAAGCAAAAACGAAAAATAATCCAAAAAATATAAATGAAAAACGAAGCATAAAGCGACTGAAGGAAAACACAGCGATCAACTTTCCGCAATGAAAGCGATTCACATCGAATTGAAGGAATACACAAACGAAAGAGAAAACGTTTGGTGTATAAATTATGCAAATGGTGTAACATCGCTTTTATCATAACTTGACAGTTGGATAACAAGAGGAAAGAA
>JANSTV010075915.1:0-10207 GCA_027564135.1 Lestremia cinerea | reverse complement strand
TTCTTTCCTCTTGTTATCCAACTGTCAAGTTATGATAAAAGCGATGTTACACCATTTGCATAATTTATACACCAAACATTTTCTCTTTCGTTTGTATTCCTTCAATTCGATGCGAATCGCTTTCATTGCGGAAAGTTGATCGCTGTGTTTTTCTTCAGTCGTTTTTCTTTTCTTCTTTTTTTTGGATTATTTTTCTTTTTCGCTTATTTTTTCCGTCAATTCTCACGAACATCGGACCAAATAGAATGAATTTTTGATCGAAATGAAGATTCGTGCTTGGAATATGAAGAGTCATTCGAGAAACAATTGACGGGATTTTAATGGTGTAATTCATCTGAGATGGATTATCGGACCATTGTTCACCTCTTTGAAGGTCAAGGACCAATGCGACGGTGGGGTTTCTTAGCGAAGGAAGACTTAGACCACAAAGCTCCAGGTTTGTCACTCTCAATGACGCGAGGGGCTGAGGTTTTCCTGGGAACGTGCCTCTAAGCATTGAAAACACGATAAGCGGTTTCTCTTCGATTCTTCCGAAAATCGTCGAGGAATAAATTTTTTCAACGTTTCCGCATTTTGTCGACTTAGGAAAAAGCTCAAGACGAACGAACTGTGATTTAATCCCGCGCTTAGTTATTCCGTTCTGAACTCGAGCATAATTTTCGTTCACAAAATGATAACGAAATCCCTTTTGCAATTTTAAATCCGTGCCCGATGGCATGAAGTGTGAAGTTTCTCCTCCTTCAGGGATCCAACTTTTTGCGAGAGATACTTTGTACTTCCTTCACGATCAAACACAGTTGCAGGTAAAGGAATCCCTCAATCGCCATGTGTGTCGCATGAAGCGATGCCACGTTGAAGGGAATTCTAACGGAGTCTTATGAATTTCATATCAAATCTCTGGCAGCGATGATAGCCATCCCGCAATATTTTGAGTTTTGAATTGAACGTAATTTGCATTCATTTGAATTTATGTTTCCGAGCTTGTGAACGGGAGGAGAGAGATGGATAGAGCAACGGGGACAATTGTTTTCCCTTTTGACGTCATCCAAAGACCGTCAATCACGAATGTATCCCGTCGGCATTCACCATCGTCCACTGCAGAAATCATCAACATATTATCCCAAAGCCCATCGCTCGCTGAAACGTTTACCGATGGCCATTTCGCCTAGCGCGCTATTACACCCGAACCGTATAAATCTTGTTAATACCATATTTTCCTCTTCGCAATGACTGCTTTGTGTATTCGAATGTTTCGAATTCATCGCATTCGGCATTCGGCGGCCAACGTCCCAATGAGAATTTATTCAATGTTTCGGGATAACAATGAAACGATTTCTTGGTTAGTGTGCGCCTGAATGAGGCGGAGAGACGGGGCCGAAATTATGATGAAATATGATCAAAAACTTTTTAATATACCTGAACGAGCTAAGATGACTCGCGATTCGGTTGGCTCGGGGCCGAAACGCCTGAACAAAAACACAAGAAAAAACAATAACAACTCGACACAACTTATTAACATAATTATGCCTTGTTCCATCGCATTTCATGTGCACACAAAATGTACCGTTTCACAAAGTCTACAAAATCCATTTACCGTTATTACAATTTATGTTCATTCATTTCTTGAAATAATTAAAAATTACTTTAATGATTTCGTCGGGCTGAGTGAAAAACGAAATGGGAGTGGAATCGCATGATTTGTGTTCGCCTCGAGCACCTCAGGACGGAATTTGCGCATTTCATTTGAATCGTTGTGCCATTTGATATTCCGTTTGGCCCTTGCCATTCACAGCCATCGCCGTAATCCATCATTTGTCAAAGTAAATCCGAGCGGACATTATGCAATACCAAATGCAATATTCATTTTGCTGCGGAATTTTAATGCATTCGAATGATATCTGACACACATTCATTCATTCGTTTGCCTCAATTCGGTCGTCAGTGGGCACTTGGACGGTTTCATTTGCTGCCATACAAGCCCATAAAGCTTCCGCTGATGTCCCGTCGGTTAAGGCGAACGCGGTGTGGCGGACCCATTTCAGGCTGAACCCCTCAATCAGTCCTCTCGAGATTTGCATCGTTTCAATTTTGATTTTATGTCGAATTTAATCGCGAATTAATCCAATCCCACACGCAATTCAGCTTAGTATTTTGATTTAGTTATTCCGACTTGTGCTGAAGTGCTGGAAGTTCTGCGCTGATGCGAAGTTAAACGACGCAATTAAAATTGCTTGAATAAGAACCCGGCTAAAGGAATGATTTGCTCTTGATCGAAAGGCACGTCGTCCATAATAATCGAGCCACAGCCCATTTTGATGTGCTTTCAATGCACGTGCTTTGGGTTCACATTCCACTTGTCACCGTCACCACCAGATAATGTCATTCTCATTGATCTCTTTCTCTCTCTCTCTTTCTCTCTCTCTCTCTCTCTCTCTCTCTCTCTCTCTATCTCTCTGTCTCGCTTACTCCGACTCTAGCTCTTTCTCTCTTTCTTTCCCACCTCCTCTCTGAAACCTGATCTGCCTTTGCGTGACTCGTTTCGAAGATTATTAAATTCCATAAACAACAACATGAAACAGAACCTCTGCCAGAAGTCAAGTGGTATCCCGGCGACCGTTTGGAAAACTCAAAGAAAGAGAAAAAAAAACTTAATCGAATATTAGACTATCATTGAACAGAGTTTTCCTTTTATTTTGCGTCCATTTATTCGCTTCATTGAAATTTGTGAATGGAATGGAATGTCGATAGCAGACCGAAACGAGGCGCGCGTGTTGACCATTCAACGCTGAATGGATGAACCAGTCGACGAATGCTTTGATGCGAAGGGCTTTCGATCAATTTGATATTGGAGCATGGCCAAGGACACATTGCCATTCAGGATATTCAACAACCGATTGCATTTCGAGTGTATTTGTCTTGACAATGTGATATCATTGTCTTCCCGATCGGGTTTCCCATAATCGTCATTCGAGCACATTCTCTCCAGAAATTGAATGGGCAAATATTCCATCCGCTATTTGATTCATTCGTATTCAATTGCGATTTTGCTCGTATCGATTGACAGGGATGCAAAGCGATGGAGCCGAAAATCATTTGAGAATCCTTGATTTGACTCCTCAAATTGAGTTCAGAGGGCGTGAGATCCCACTTGTACGTCTCAAACACGACGCCGACACATCGATGCTAACCAATTGGCATGCTGACCGTTTCACCTTTTTTTTTCCTTTTCGGTGCGTCACTATCGTTGTGGGCCAAATCCAACCATTGTTCACCTTTGTGATGACAACCGAATGCCCATTACAAATCATCCATCATTTCGTATGTGATCATCATCATTCTTTTTGCGGCCATTATTCGGGAACCGTTATAATGAAATCCAGTTCGGGAAATGGAAACGGTCAAAAGACGATGCAAAATGAAATCATGAAAAGGCCATTTTGTTTGATCGAAGGTCTATTTGGTCGGATGGACAATGTGACATTCCATTCCACGAATTCCAGTTCATTGGATGATGTCACTTCTCGACAGAAATGTGGATATTGTTTTCATTCGAATTCCGCATTCGATTTTCATCCATTGATTTTACAGTTATGTCAATTTTCTTGAGGCAACCTACTTTCGGGTCGCATTCACGTTTGGTTCAAAAGGTTCAAAATTGGATTAGTTCGGATTTATTCTCTAGAAATGCGCAAATCGCTTGGACTAATCCATTAGACGGGGAGCGAGTGTTTGCCGCTGGGTTGGAAACCCGTTCGAGCCGAAATCTCGACCAATGAATTATGACATAAAAATTTGATGGATTATTTCAAGGAATCAACAGATGCTTTGCCTCTTAACAAATTCCATTTATCATGCCGGTGTCGTCCGTGATGACGTTCTCTCGATGTCGAACCGATCTCGAACAATGCCACCGGTCTGCTGGGTGGGCCTTTTATCAAAGCAATTTCCAGATTAAACACACGACTGGTTTGCCAGCAACCGCAAAACCGAAAATGTTCGTCAAGCAACATTTTTGGATTATCAATAACCCGTAATTAGCTCTAAATAATGTTAATTTACGGTTACTTACCCAATTTACCAAAAAAGTAATAATAATCATCAGTAACACGGGCTAGACAAAGACCGTTCAAACAAAAGGCATCCAATCCAACAATCACTCCGGACGGAATGGATGTTTGGTCGATTCGATTGACAATGCGGGGGCCATATGCTCCCTGGGAAAATATCCATGTTCCGGCTAAATGAACAAACCCACCCATTGATGGTCTGTCATTTTGATATCGTCATTTGAATGGGACTACATTATGAACAGAACCGTCGTCGCCATCCAGAGCTCTGCTACGACCATACAAGGCAGTTAACTCGGAAAATGTTGTACACAAATTACCATCACAATGGATTTTAGGCCAGCTCGTTTTTTTAATGGCCGACATTCAATGCAGCCTCGGAAACAATTCGACCGTTTTCGTTACGTATCAAATTTGTGTTAATTAGTGATTTTACACGTGCAAAACACGGTCGAAATTAATTTAACGTTTGTTGAATTTGCAATTTTGAGTTTGTCGGCGAATTGATAAATCAATGAATTGTCAACTCAACGCAAACATTCGACAAGGATTCGAACGGGCTTCGAAATTCTTTCGACCTTTCCTCACGGTCGCCATTGCCCTGACCGTCCACCCACTCAACTCGACTAATCTGAATTTATTACCAAACTATTTCCCATTTCATCAAACATTAATGCGTTCACAGACCACGGCCTGAACCCCATTCACACATGCAAACATTTTGGCAAATATGATTTTTGGGTGAAATCGAAAATGAGAATTTATCATAAATTCGGGCAGAGGCGGGTCGGAACGAGAATAATAACGATGGGACCGATATTGGTCAGCCGCATCAAATGAATGATTAAAGTTTTTGACAGGCAACATATTTTGGCTGGATTTCGGGCGCCGAACTGAAAGCTCGAGTTGATTATTTATACGAATTTCGAAATGACAGAATGAGCGATCCGATTGGGTGATCATCATCTGCTAATTTAATGTTCATTATGTTGCCAGCTTGTGCATCGGGTGGCCCGGCCTTGATGCCGTTTCGAATGGAGTTTTTGAATGGTGAGCCGAGCTCCATCGTCGAATCGATTGCTGTGGACTGCACAGACGGACCATTTCGCCGGTGATTGCAAATCCATTCGATGGAGCATTCTTATCGGAAATCTGGATTAACACATTAAAACCATTAAACCATTTGGGATTTACCGTGAGATAAAATCAATAATGACGCAAACCATTTGAATAATTGGTCTGGTTGTTTTGGGGCCGATCGGAAGAGTTTCAATTTCGGTACCGACTTCATTCTCACGGAAACGGATTACCTTCACCGCATCGTGCTTTTTCAAATTGATAAGAATCTCACATACACACACACATACACACACACATACACAAATTCCCAAGTAATTTCGAAACGACAAGAGAAACCAATCAAAAATAAAAATGTGATATTTTCATGAGAATGAAGCGGAAATTTATTCCATTTGGCATTGTTCGGACTGTGATTGCGTCAGTCATTGACAATTCAATTGGATTGGAATAGTGCGATCATGTTCCGCATTGTTTGTTGTTGTTGGTTTTTCCATGCAGGAAAATTCACATGGAAAATTGTTTACGAAGGTTGGAAAATACAATTAGTGTAATGTCTCGATAATGCGATATCACATCGTTATGGCGGTGGGCTTTCGTTTGGTCACAATCGCTGTTGGTAATCTGATTATGCTCGAGGCGCATTTACTTCTGCTTCGTTTCTCTACTGGTTGTTATGTGTGTGTGTGTGTGTGTGTGTGTGTGTGTGTGTGTGTGTGTGTGTATGTGTGCGTTTTCCATTCTGGTCGAATCGGCTTCGATTCTACTTCGATTTGCGATAATTGAAGTCGAAGTGTATCGATACGAAATGGATTCCAACTAATTTCTGTTGAAAATCTCTTACTCTGTCCTATTTTCATCGGCGATTGCTTTGGAAAACTTCCTGCCTCAACTCGTGCCTAGAAACCATGACAGCTTAATTCTTAATTCTCAAGTCTCAAAAACAGCTCCATCATTTCGGAATGCGAAAGTCTGCATCGAAAATCAAATGTGAAACCCAATCAATTTGAAAATAATAAATCGAAGAGATCGCTCATGCACTCTGCTTGTTAGTCCATAAAATCCATTTTGTCGAATAATTCCAAAGTTCAGAATCCATCAATTTTCATTTGAAAACATTGAAATTTAATCAAATCGCCAAGTTTGCATCGAGTTGAGATGCTCTGGAGGGTTGCTCACTGCGCTGGGACCTTCCGTAAAACTAGCTTGGAATAGATCTCAAACTGAGATTTTCCAAGTGAGTTTATGAACTTGCGAGTTGAATTGTGTTTGACGAAGACAGTTGTTGTCCATTACAAAGAGCTTTCGGTGGCTATGAGCCGTTGGGGAATGGGAGCATCCTGTGGCGGATTTTGGGTCGGGGTGTGGCCAACCAACTGAAACCGAACACATGCTCGATTGCAATGCGACATTTTGGGTGGAATATTGCATTACCGCTTGTGTGCTTGTTTGGGAAACGCAAGACCGCCTAAGTGAATTCGAAAAAAATGAAAGTGTTTTTTCCAACGCTTTTCGAATGGAAATTCAATTTTGATGAATTTTTCGGTTTGTTGTTCGCGCATCATCCGTGCGAACGTTGAACGAGAGCATCCATCAGGCACATTTCCGAATCATGTGCACTGTGGCTTTTATTCAAATTTAATTTAAAAGATTTTCTCGTCAAGCGAGAAAGCCATTTTGCGCATTTCATGCGAAGCGTCAGAGCAACGTGTGAACAAACCAGCTCTAACTGGATGATGTGCTTTGGCTTAATGGAATTATTGTGTGAAATGCAACAAGTCGAGTTGTGTGTTCCCCTCGGGTTTTTCGTTTTGTCGTAAATTTGTTTTTCTCTTTTTTTTTCATTTTATTTCAGTTTGTGTTTACGGGAATTCGTCATTTACGTAATGATATCAGAAGCTTAGCCCGAAATGGGTGACACAGACCAAAAGCGTTTGGAATGAAAATAAGCGCATTTTTCCCGAGAAAAACTTGAATGACACCATTGAGTAACTGGAAATCTAATTGAAAAATATTCTCTTTTGCATGCATTCTCTTCTCATTGTAGCGGCAAGAAAATACGAGTTGGTTGAAATGGGTCGTGGCTATCGCCTCGCACGAAATATTGGTGTTATATAGCTGGGGCTACGTTGGGACGACGAAGTCTCTCAGCGATATGCACCGTATACGTTCAACATTCACACGATCACGTACACCAACTGGCGCTGAAATGAAAACTCAAAGCAGTTTGGAAGTACCGAAACAGGTCCGATACACCAATCAATGCCTACATTCGCTGTTTATTTGTCGCCTCTTTCGTTTGAATGACTTGAATTTGATTTTCCTCCAATTTTCCTTAAATTTTTCGGTTCTTTAATTTTCCTCCTGTGCGGATCGCATGTCAAACTCTGCATGCTCGTCAGATCTCGTTTATCTAATTACGCTGATTATTGCTCTTTTTGTTGTTGTTTTTTTCGTTACGTTAATTGCGCCCAAAACAGCCATAAGCCATTTAATTTGTTATGATTTGATTGTCGTCCAGCAATGGCAACGGATTCGTCGTCGGCAATGACGGCAAATCACAGCATCGAATCAGTCAGGCAAAGAACAAAGTGGAATTTCCCAACAATCGTCTCGTTCACCGGGGCGACCGCCAGTCAAAATTAAATGTTTCTCTTTTTTCCATTTCATTCTTCGTCTCACAATGGCGGGGCAAATAGCCCCAAAACGATACTCGAAATGTTGTCGAGATATTAAAAAAGAAAGATTAAAGCAAAATCCTTGCCTTTTTCAATTTTCAAACAAGCTGGGATCTCCTTTGTCGACAAGCACCGGTTCTATAGCGTTTCGAGGTCGACACATCCTAGTTTATGCTCGAAATCGAATCAAAATTTTATCAAAAGATGACTTGGCTCCACTGGAAACGATTACTTTCGCTATCCTCGTCGGGATTGCCCTTCACCGCCGGATTTTATCGGATGGCGATGCGAAAATAAGAGATAATTTTTCATTTCGTTTTATTTTAATTGCTGGAAGGCATCTCGTTAACGAGCCACTTGTTCAATGAAAGCCATGCCGGGCTTTGAGTTTCGTGGTTGGGGCACCGTTGGAATGAGATGATTTTGAATTTCAATCAATTCTCAACGTTGTACTAATTAACGATCCTTTTGACCTGCTGCGTCATTCAAATGGCTGGCCTCAACACTCGAAATGGGAGAGCTTTTGATTAGCAAAGTGCATTCGTCATTGCAGCATTGCAATAATTCGCAAATCTATTCCTGAAAATTAGCAAATACCCGGGTGGAGCTAGCCCAGCCAATCAACGCAAAGAAGATGATTTTCCACGATTTTAGGAGAAAATGATTCATTTCGTGTTTCATTACCTTTGCGACGTTGCTTCAGCGGCGATTAAAGCCGTCATTGCGAAGTCTTCAGTCGAGAAATTCACAAACAAAACAAGGCTCATTTTCGTGGAACGAATGAGTGGAAACCGCTTTGATTGATTCGCCCCAGAGGAATGGGAAATGAAAGAGCTTTGATTGTGTTCAACGAGCAAGGCATTGCTATTGAATTCGTTGTTGTTGGTTTTTCGGTTTGCTCCATTCTTTTTTTTCTGATGTTTTTTTTTGTCTGTTCAAACGTATCGACCGGTGAATGTTTCAATGCGTTTACCTTTCTCCAAAATCTAGGTTCGTTCAGCCTCCTTTGATGAAATTCAATTGGAGGCCCAACGAGCGAATGCTCAATTTTTGAAACATCAACAATCGGCCGACGAACGAACTAGTTTGCTGCAAGTGCCCCAACAGCACAGTGGACAACGTTCACGTAGTTTTGATTCGGCCGGCAGCGATGATTCGAACGCTGCGGCCTTTCTCGAAGTACCGAAACGATTTCAACGTCGTCGCTCATCGAATTCAAAAACGCCCCCGCCGTGCATTCATTGTCAATATTTGGAGGAGTACGAGCGGTCAACGGGGGCCGAAAAGCGCTTCTTCATCGATCACAATGAGGTGAAGTCGCTGAGCTACAGTGATGTATCGTCAAGTGACGAGAATGACAACGACGATGATGACCATGATGACAGTCTACATTTTGGCAATTTACTGATCCCGCCACCGTCGCCGTGCAACATCAAATTCACATTGTCACCGACCAATGGCGACTATCCACAATTTCCGACACCATTAGCCATCGGCTCTCCGCCAGCATCTCCATGCTTTCCCCCATCGCCAACCATCGAGCTTCCACTGTTCGATGAGCCACCGTCGAACCGAGCCCGCCGGAGATCCATATCACGACAAGAGGCCGTGTTCGTTGAGCCCACCGGGAATTCATTGGAAAATGTGGCAGACGCCGCTTCCAATGCGGAAAAGACGAAAGACGAAAACACACCGGATGTCGTTGGAACATCGAACAAAATCAGTGGGAGCCCGCCGGCTGATGTTGTGCAGGACATCTTCCTCACAGTGCCCGATTTGAAACGAGATCGAGCCGCATCAGTCGATTCATGTTTCTCGAAAGTGTCGTCCGGTGGGAAAACCGAGGAACTACATCCACCAGATGGTTTTACATTGACCGTTCCGAGCAATGCGGTACGGTCACGTTCGGTGGACATTGTTCTGCCGACCAACGAACAAGCTCGATACAAAGCGCTGGCACTGGCTGGACCATCATCGTATATGGGCAAAGGGTATGTATTCTCGAACTCATTCATTTTCGGTGTGACGCAAATTCGAAGGGAGGCGCTCGCAACGGCACTCTCCCAAAACTTTGCAAGACAAATGAAACTCTCATTTATCTTTTGATAACGTCGATGAGCTGATCGCATTGTTTGTTTTGGTTAAGTCTCGGACCGACTGAAGATTGATGATGTCTTGGTCATAATTCTGATTCGCTGTCGAATTCAAATTGAAACAAAGAAAATGCAACGCGTTTGATAATATTCCCGGTTGAAATGTCCGCCAGGGGCGGAAAGTCGTTAGCAAACTGCGAATCGCTCACAACATCGCCTTGTCATCGTTGCCCAGTTGGGATATCTCATTCGAGACGAGTCTGGATTAATTCACAACCGACAGAACAAAGCA
>JANSTV010075904.1:0-10209 GCA_027564135.1 Lestremia cinerea | reverse complement strand
ATTTAACTAAATCTTTTCCTTTAGCTCACGTCATCCCGGGTCTGCTGTTGATGGCTCTCACCTACGTCGGAGACAGTCCATACGCTTGTGTGATCTTGATCACCGCTTCACTAGGCTTCAACGGTGCAGCAACTCAGACAAATCTCGTTAATTCGCAAGATTTGGCGCCCAATTTTGCTGGCATTCTCTACTCGATCATCAATTTCATTGGCACTTCGTCCGGATTCATTTCCCCGATGATTGTCGGACTTGTGACAAACGAGCATGTGAGTTCCTTCATATCCCTCAAGTGAGAGTTTTGCATCAAGAATTTCATCTTTTGCAGAACACAATCGACGTTTGGACCAATGTATTCCTGATAGGCGGGATGGTGTACGTCATTCCAGCATTTGTTTTCATTATGTGCGGAACCGCCAAAATTCACAAGTGGAACGAAATTCCAACTCCACGAATTACTGAATGAATTTTTTATACCAAAACAGAGTTCCCGTTGGTTGTTTCATTGAATTGAACCACGTCTTCAACCTTTCCCATCTCCTTTCACTCTTCAAGTTCCATTCAAATAGTCCATCATTGTCAGACAAATCCATAACTGTTTGAATCGAGTCGATTGTACGAGGGTAATTTATGTGAGGAAATGGACGAGAGTGTCATCCGGTCGAGCAGAAGAAAACTTTAATCCAATTCAACTACGACCTCTCAAACTCAATTCGATCATTGAAGCGTTCATTTCATTCAGTATGGATCATATGAAATCAATGACATTTGCCCTCCAAAGTGGAAAAAACCCCGACAAGAGCACCGTACACTCAAAAAACACACGCAATCCGAATTCGGTAAAGAGAAAGAGATGGCAAGACAAACGATACGATATCTTTGCACCAAGCCCGCATATGTCACTCGGGCGTTGCACACAAGACTGATGAGCCGACTCGGACCCAACCTAATTGAAAACAGAGCCGCAATTTGACTAAAAAACCACAGCTCAACGTACGCCATGGACCCACCCTGTTACGCTTGCCGAACGTTGCGAGCTCACTGCTCAACGATAACTACTTACAAATTGCATTTTGCTTCATTCACCAACGAGTTCTTATGAACGAAACAGTGTTCGCACCAGCACCAACTGCACCAGTGGATAAAATTGGTTTCGTCTTTGTGGCTCCTTTATCGTAACGTACCGCTTCGTTTCATACCATTATTATTTTATTTTTTTGGATATTTTCGTTTATCGCGCTGTTCGTCTGCACATCGATCGGTGTGGAATCGTTCTCAAAGTGATCACCGTGTGGACGGTTCTGTTGTTATTTGTTTTGATTTGATTGTTGTTGTTGTTTTCGGCGTACTGTTTGTTCGCTCTGTAAGACAAAGAACCCGAATGTTTAGTGAAGATTTATTTTTATAATAAAAATGCGTCCCGATGAAGCACACCAACGATGCTGCCTATGACGAGTGTGGCTATTCATAATTTTAAGATTTTTTTAATCTCTTATTTGGTGTTGCAAACGAGTGACAATGCTGGAAAAACTGCATTTTTCTCGAAAAACAAATCTAAAATGAAATCAAAAGAAAAATCTCTTGTTTGGCCAGTTGAATCCACAAAATGAATAAAAGATATTCAGTTTTTATTGTTGTTTCTCCTTATCGTTTGGCATTGAGTAGTTCTTGTGTTTTTGCCTCAACTGAATGGCCGTACAGTGTCGGTGCGTAGTAGTTGATCGAAGATCATGTCTCGTAAGGAGAAGCTGGTTGGAATGCACGGCCATTCGGTTGTGTGTGCGTGCGTGGTGCGTGTGTGTGTGAATGGTAAATTTTCTCTTTTGAATGGAATTCCCAAGGATTATCAAGTGAACGACTCAATGCCAAATGGCCACATGCCGCGTCGGTACAGTGCGTTTAAAAAATGTTCTTCATCGTTTATTGTTTTTGATGAACGTGCCCTTTTCAATGTGGAAAGAGCTACTCGCTGGCGATCACAATTAGAGAATTGCGTTAATAATCATGGTCAGAGGCAAATTTGCGCTAAACATTCAATCGTCGATTTCTGATTGTGAAGATATAATAGCTCCATTGAAGGGCACTGCGCAATCGACCGGATCGTACTTGTCGATCATTAATCGATTCGGTGAAAGAATCAAGTTTCTTTTTTCCGACGAATACAAACAACATTTCAAATAACAACAACGGTTATGCCTTCAAAGAACTCGCAAATTGCAATTATTTTCTCCGATTTCATTCAGTTGGCCACGATAGGCTTCCCCTTAGACTACAAAACAATCAATTTTTTCTCTCCTTTTATATGCAAACGTGATTCTTTGAGTGGATGAAGATCGATTGTTACGATCGATTTTGCGATCGATTGGAGATCGGGAAATCTTATTGGGATTTCAATTATGCGAATGTACTAATCTTCGACTAAGTTCCATCAAATCGTGATGGAAGAAAAATGATTCAAATACGCATGGCTTTGGTAGGCCTAGGCAGCTTCGTTGTGTTTTTTCATTATCGTTAGAATGAATTTGTTTGAATGTTCGTCAATAAAGATAGTTTTTTTATCAAAAAGCACATATAAAATTCCCGTCTACTCATTTTATGAGCTCATATATCCGATCGGTGAAAGAAGTCATTGATTATAGTGGATAAGCTGTGATTGCCATTGTGGCAAATAATAAGGAGTCTCAACCTGAAATAACCGTCGAATTATGATTGCGACATTGTGACATTCTCTCAGACGCTCTAAGTAGAAATCCACACACAATTCGGAGACGATCGATAACGGCCTAACAAAGCGCATGTTTGTGCTACGCATTTGCTGCGCATCGAATAACAACCGTTGTTTACCTCATCAACTTTTCTCTTGAATAGAACTGCAGAGAAGGGTAATTCCTGTCAAAATGGTCGCAGCCTTTTGGAGTGAGTGTGTGAGCTTCTGTGCGTCTGCAAAAGTAACGGCACCGTTTCCTCGATGAATTTTCGTTTCAGAGAATATTCCAACCCGCTTTTGGATTGCCGTAATGCTATTCAATGCGGGCCTTGTCTCGTACATGCTGCGAGTGAACTTGTCGATCAATATGCTGGGGATGGTCCAGCCGATAGCGAAAAACGGCATCTTGCCGGACGTACCAGACGTATGTAAAACTGTGATGTTGCGCGATTACCAAGCAATTGATGCAAATTCATCTCGATTTCAGTATGGACCGCGTTATTCATGGTCAAAATCGGAGCAGAGTCTATTATTGGGCGCATACTTTTGGGGCTATTTCGTTACTCAACTTCCAGGCGGATATATTTCTGATAAGTTTGGAGGGCGATTGACCATGGGTTATGTTCTCGGCTTGAGTGGCATCGGCACGGCATTGATTCCAATCTCAGCCGAATTGTTCTCATTTTGGGCAGTGTTCATTTTGCGAGTGTTCCTGGGAATGCTTGGAGTAAGTCCATTCTAGATTTGATTTTCAAGAAAACCCTTGGAATAATTCTGGTTTTCCAGGCGGCCACATTCTCAACAGTTCAAAACGTTGTTACGAAATGGGCACCACCAAATGAGAAGGGGAAATTCGTCTTCACCCTGTTGGGAGGTACTTTGGGAACGGTTTTCACATTCCCATTCAATGCTTGGCTTATGGAGGCTTTTGGATGGGCATCCGCCTTTTACATACCGTCGCTGATAGCGCTTTTGTTGACTGTTTTGTGGTTTGCTACTGTTTGGAACAGTCCAGCCGAGCATCCGAGAATCAATAGCGAGGAGCAACATTACATCGAAGAATCTTTGGGGAGTTCGGTATCAAATGAAAAGGTATGTTCTCGCTGATCCCCTTGCACTCAAAACAGATCTTCATTCAAGCAAATCATTCATTCATTCAATCATGATTCTTCCAGAAAAAACTGCCCATCACACAAGTGCTAAAATCGATGCCGTTCTGGGCATTGCTTGTACTACATTTCGGTAACATGTGGTCATTCAATTTCCTGTTGACCGAAGCTCCAAAATTCATGAGCACTGTGCTCAAATTCAACATTGCTGAATCGGGATTCTTATCCGCTTTGCCATATTTGGCCCGTTTCTCGGCCGGATTCATCTTCAGCTCGATTGGCGATTACTTGCGGAAACGAAATCAATTCAATTTGACGGTGACACGCAAAGTCTTGGTGGTATTTTGTGAGTAGCTTAGCGACTTGTCAATAATTCTCCTCTAACGTCACTGCTATATCGTACAGCTCACGTCATACCTGGATTACTTATGTTGAATATGGGTCGCGAAGGTAATGGCCCGTATATGTGCGTCGCTCTCATCACAATGGCGCTTGCCTTCAATGGCGCCTGCACCGTCACCAACATGATGAACGCTCAAGATTTGGCTCCAAATTTTGCTGGAATCATCTTTGCTGCCATCAATTTCACAGGCACAACTCCTGGATTCATCTCCCCCATGGTTGTGGCGTATTTTACCGCAAACGGTGTACGTGTCAGCAAGTCTATTTAGGGTGAAGCCATTCAAAAGTGATTTTTCCTTTTCAGAACACTTTGGCTGAGTGGAATATCATATTCTTGATTGCGGGAAGCATTTACATTGCATCGGCCATCGTTTTCTTCATATTCGGTAGTGCTGAAGTGCAACCATGGAACGACATTCCGAAAACTCTTTCTGAAGTCGAATCGAAACCCATCCCGGATTCTGATGATGAACGATACCTTTAAAGTCACATCTTCCACACACAAAAACTCGAATCACATCTCAGTAAAACTGCCAGTAGATTGATTTATTCATGACATTCATGATAAACACAACAATTGTATAATAAAAAAGCTTTTGCAATAAATTTTATCACTAAACATCAACGTGGATTCTCTTTCAAACTTAGTTTTTGCAAAAGTACAATCGTTGAGACAAAGGCTTGCCAATTAAATTGCCACATTCCCGAATACTGTCAGCAAAGCCTTCATCGTCTTCATCCTGAAATGATCAACAACAAGTTAGACACTGTTTTTTTCCTTATCGTCGGATGATGATCCAATGTCAATTACCGTGAGATACTCCCCCAAAGGCATAAAATACTTGTAGTCGATGAATGCTCGAACGGTGGCTAGATTAGCTTCAGAAAATTTATTTTGATCGACGGCTTTTTCATCGTCATTCATTCGCTGATACTTGGCAGTGTCAAGTCTGCCACGAATTTCTGAAATGATTCAAGAGGTTAGTGCGACTACATCAATCTATCTGGGTCGTATCGAAAGTAGCCATCGATCGTACCATCGTTCAGCAAATGCCAAGTGTAGACTTCCGGGCAAAGTAAATAGGACGGTTCCAATTTGCCTTTGTATCGCATCTTCGGGCAAGAATGAATGTAAAAGCCCATGTAGTAGTCATGGAAATTGGGATCGGTTTTGTTGATCTCCTGAACGAGCATCAATTCGCGCAAAGTGCCGTAGGTGCCCAACGATAAGAAACTAAATTCCGGTTCATAAAAAAAGTACACAGAGCTAAGGCAAGTCGGCAAAATGTCAATGACACCGACAGCGATCAACCGATCACACAGCCAATACTGCTGATGGAATGATCCATAGCCAGATGATGGGCCAGCTGGTGATTTGTCTGGCTGAAAGATGTCAAACAGGAGGTCAAAGGTTACAATTCAGATCTTCCTTGGCTGCAGATCGTTATCGTGTTACCTGCAACGGTGATTTGCATAGGAAATTCTCAAAGCTTTTTCTCGTCAATTTCTCCGGAGGATCCTTGTGAATGGCCATTTGATAGCGTCTATAGAGATCCAAGACCTGAGATGTAGCGCCCAAATGCGAAGGAACCAATTTAACCTGACGAAAGAAATGAACGTAAAGCAAATGTTTTCAGAACTAGCGCATTCAATACAACCGTCAATCTAAGAGCACCATTGGCTGGTTCATCTTCAATCAGGGATTGTAGAGTAGCCTCCTGATTCTTAGCACGTTTTGCGTCGGGCGGTGCTGTGAACGATGCATCACATTCATTTTTCAATTGCAATTTAGCCTGCTTGCGTTCAGCTCGAAGTTGTTTCGCTTTTTTGCGCAACGGTTTCGCTGGATCAGCTCCATCACCCGATTTTGTTTGCCGAACATCAGTCTTTGATTGACTAGCGGTAATTTGAGCATTATTGCTGGCACTTGAATTCGATGATTGTGGTTGGTGCATTGCTATTGGCTGATCTGCTATTTGGGGGCATTGATCGTTTGACGTTTGAGTAGGACGCACCAATTCAGTCATATCGACAATATTCTCTAAATTAATTTCACGTTCCAAACGATTTGCTGCCAACATATTCATTTCGGACGCTTCATTGAAGCCAACACTCTCCGGTTGGCCGTCGTTATTCATAGTCATGTCCGGCTGCTCGCCATTACGCAGAAACGCATTGAATTTCTTGATGATTTTTTTGTGCGATTTCGATAGTTTAAATTTTGTGGCATCACATCTGTTTTGAAGAAAGCATTTAACAATATTGGTGACTGATTGTGGCCGTGCGGCCAGAGATGAATTACTTGATTGTGTAACACGGACAGCAAGTCTCCTTGTTATTCGGCTTATAGCAATATTCACCCGACCGTCTCCATCCTCGATCAATCAACTCTTGATAGTCTGAACATGTCATGAAATGTGCCCACATCCCTGTGAAATCGAATCGTATTAGAATATACTTGCATTCGCAATACAGAATGAGCACAGTCAATTTGACCAAATATGTACCGAATCCTTGACATACCGTGCGATTCGCTTGTATCACTTTTCGAACAGTAACCACAACTCGAATGGTTTTGTGGCCCACAATATTCGACAATTGTTACGTTTCTCGGCATTTCGATAAAACTCTTTCAACAACTTTGTTTCAACTCAAAACAGTCACAATCAGATCTTTTCAATCCATTTGAGTCGTAAACAACAAAGATTTGTTCAATTTCCAAATGCCTTTGTATTAATATGGAAATTTCAATGACAAACAATATACATATAACGTATATATATGACATTCAATGCGGTCAAGTTGGCAACCCTCACATCCCACAGATGGCGCCTGTTTGAACCTAATGAGATCGCAATTGTATTCTCATTGCTGTTTTTCGATTCCCGGACTTGCTTTACATGTTACCCGAGCTGGCAAATGGGTGTCTGAACCGCTCCCGGAGGACCATCGAGTGTGTGCCAAAATGGAATGTCCACTGGTATTTTCTTGTCATTTTGCCTGGGAAGCTGGTTATCTAACTGTGCGTGAGGCAGCCGATGGGAGTACGAGGGCGGAATATTATGGAGGGGCCAACTCAGTCTGCCTCAACCGAAATCTCGAACGACTGACTAAACCGCGCCCGAAGAACCACCGAGTGTGTGTGTCAGATGCGGAATTGCTGAATTTTGTCCGTAAACCGAGTATATTGCGATTACATTCGTAAGCGAGACTCACCAAATGAATTACGTTGATTGATTTGCTTACAATATCCGCATCGAGTATTGATTCGTCCTCCGTAATATTTCACCAAGGAGCGTTTGGCATGTTGGGACATTGTCATTCATGAAACGTCCACAATATCAGTCGAAGTTTGACACGGGCGCTCTTCTGTTTGTTGCAATCGAGACAAAACAAAGAGAAATGTTTATTATTTTTAATTCAATTTTTTTTTTTTTTTCATATTTTCAACAAGAAAATTGACTGTCAACTTCTTCGCTGAGAATCTAGTACGCCGTTTTTGTTTCGCAGAATGACCGATCCTGTGGCGCTGATGGTAAAAAATGACAAATAGTCAATTTTGAAAGAATCTTCACATGGGCCAGCTCTTTTAGACATTGGAATTGCAACAAACGCTAGCAAAAATGGTATGTTGACGGGAAAATTCGGTGAAATTGTGTGTTTTCTGCAATATTTCTTGTGAAAAGTATGGTTGGGCTGTTGTATTCGGTGATTCCTTCTGGAATTTGTTCAGTTTTCCGAGAATTTTTCCAAGAATATTCGAAAATTACCGTAAATTGGCTTGTTTGATATTGTGGTTATGTTTGCCCTTCCGCAATAATCGATGTGACTTTTTCTTTGCAGTCATTGGTTATCCCAGAGAAGTTCCAACATATTCTTCGTATTATGAATACGAACATCGACGGCAAACGCAAGGTTGGCGTCGCAATGACAGCCATCAAGGGTGTTGGTCGTCGTTACTCAAACATTGTTTTGAAGAAGGCCGATGTTGACCTGACCAAACGCGCTGGTGAATGCTCCGAGGAAGAGGTATGTGTATCCCGTGTGACTGTGATCGTGTTCTCCGCCGCAAGCGAATCAAGAACTGACAATCGTTTGTTTCATTTCAGGTTGACAAAATTGTCACAATCATCTCCAACCCACGTCAATACAAAATCCCAAATTGGTTCTTGAACAGACAAAAGGACATCATCGATGGTAAATACCAGCAATTGACCTCATCGAATTTGGATTCAAAATTGCGTGAAGATTTGGAACGATTGAAGAAAATCCGTGCCCATCGTGGTATGAGACATTACTGGGGTCTCCGTGTCCGTGGTCAACACACCAAAACAACTGGCCGTCGTGGTCGCACCGTTGGTGTGTCCAAGAAGAAGTAAATCATTGGAATGTGATTTTACTTTCGTGTTTATTTTCAATCTACCATCGATTGAATTTGTCGCCATCATATTTAACAATAAAAACGCGATAAATTCACAGTTTGGTTTTATTCCGTTTCGAATGGGTGATTTTTGGGGGGAAACGATTCGAAACAATGCCGAAAAATCGATGAAATCGATTTTTGTTCAAACCAGGTGCTTTGAACGATTTCATTGTTTCGAGGAGTTTGAAGGCCAAGCTTTGATTCGAACTTGGTACCATCACTGTCGCGATGATCACTTGCAGCCTCAACTTTGGAAGCGTCAAAAGCGTCATCCAAGTTCAAGCTCAATCAAAGTCTTTTAATCAACCTAATAGGAGCTTTTTTAAGCTTGGAGCAAGTTCAAAAATTGGGTGGTAAGTTGGAGCTGGTTGCTTAGCACAACCCCGGAACCGAAAGCCACTCAAAAGGAAGCGACAGTCAGTCGTGATCGTCTCAAAGAATCGAGCTCCACCACACCTTCGTCATCCCGATCGACGTATACCACAAGATGTAAGCTTCTCCGGCTCCTGCTCAGCCCCTGAAAACCCCTTTGTCCACCGAATGAAACCACCGCTTGAATACAATTTTTATTATGTTGCATTTATTCCTCATCGTTGCCAGGACATTTTGTCTGCCCAGAACAATATCATAATATTTCAATACAATTACTTTTAATGCATTTATTTCTTTTTCTTTTTTTAATCGTCAAATATTCACTTTCCTTAAATGTGGCGTGTTTAATTTCAACAAAAAAACACAATACGTCGAACACAATAAATCTCTCAATGTCTGCTTAATTAATGTTATTTGTTTGGTTTTAATTTTTTTATTAATTTTGTTTGTTTTTTTTTGCCTTTTTCCATTTTATTTTATTTATATAAATATATCTATCAATTTCCCTCTCATTTTCTTTTCCTTCCAATTTTGCATTTACAACTTTGTCATTGTTGTCTGTTTGGTAATGCGGATTTCGACAAAAAATTAATAAAAGAATAAAATAACAAATATGCCACCAAACATTAATTTGGATTCTAAAATTCAAATGATTCAAACTTAAAAACGAGACATTTTGCAACCCGAAAATTGTGGAAAATTGATTTTCGGTCGGGGAAATAAGCAGTGACATGAATTTATTTTCGTAATTCGTTTCATAAAATTTTCTCAATTTTCTTTTTCAACTTTCCTCAACGTTTCACCGATGCGCATAACTAGTGCAAAATGCAATCAATCTCTCGAATCAGCTTATATTTTAATGTAGCTTTAATAATGAGAGACAATATAATCTTTTGGAGTTATTCCAAACCGTCTCCATCGACGTGAACCGAAGCACAAGCAACGGTCATAGTGTTGATGTCTAATTTTAAATGTTTGTTCGTCTTCATTTATTTATCTTTTTTTCTGTTTTTTTTTTATTTATTATATTTAAATATATTTAAAGCATTTTTAAATTGGCACTCAAAATAGCTTTTCACGAAAAGAAAATTTCAGAAAAATTAGCATTGCACCTTCCATTGTGTTTCGTATTGAGGTACATTACTTGGGCGGGCTCAGAATTTCTGCCGGCGGCAGAAATAGCGCATTCGATTCGGCTG
>JANSTV010075893.1:0-10213 GCA_027564135.1 Lestremia cinerea | reverse complement strand
GTCGACCAACCGACCGGAAAGCACACACCCAAGCATCTCATTCCGATGGCATCTTAATTGAATTTACGGCACGCGTGTTTACAAACAATTCACCGTTTGCCAGACAAACTCTACGCAACTATTCCCGAAAGAACGGATGCGCTCCGGAAAATTCGAAATGTGAAAAGTGGCTTCGACGGAATGATTCCAGTTTTGAGGCGATTCGTTCCACGTCAAGTTGAATTTGGGTTTGGATGTTTTTTTTTCTGGCGCATTCCATTCAGCGAGTGGCAACGACAGCAGGACGAAACATTGCCGTGAGCATTCCAAGTGTTCGACCCCATAAGCGCGGATGGGTGTGCGATAGACACACACACACACACACACACACACACACACACACACACACACACACACACACACACACACACACACCGATATGATAACGTTCGGATTTAATGATGATGTTTGTTGTTGTGAATGTTTGCCGAATGGGTCGGACCGTTCGGATGGATGACGACCGGGTCCGGAATTTCATCAAACCAACAAGTCATTTTTCATTTAAATTACATGTTTCAACGAAATTATTTATTTAAAATCTGAAACACACAGCGCGTAAATCTTGCTTTTCCATGACCGCCACCAACGGTCGGCCGATAACAGCTGGGTCTGTCGACACCGTTTTCAGTTTTCATTTTCATTTTCGCTTTGCGGTGATGAATGTGTGCTGGACACAGTTTTTCGGTTATTTACATTTTCGAACCGGTGGATGCTTGGGCACGTTCAATGAATGAATAAACAAACAACAGAATGAACGATGCGAATGGTCGACCGGATTTGAATGACCGACGTATGATTTGAGTGAATTATTATGTCCGGAGTATCCGATTAATCGGAAGGTTTGCTCAAAATCAAAGTGGAATGAGGGCGTTTTGCTTTCTCTCGCTGCCTCGCTCTCTGTTTATCTCTCTATCTCTTTTTCTGTCTTTCTGTCTCCCCGTCTTTCTCTCTCGCTTTTTCTTTCTCTCGCTTCATCGCCATCCCTCTTCCTCGAGCCAGAGGCAATCCCTCATTCGACAATAAACACCTGTCGGCCATCGATTCTAACGGATCTGTCATCGATATGCCATTCACTGCGACCTTTGAACCAAATCACATTCGGTTCGTAATTTAATTCCCTTTCACTTTCGCCCATGCGAGTCAATTCAACGGATCATCGATCTCATGACCAAAGCGGAATCGGTCCGATAACCGGTATTGATTGACTCGAATCTTGGTCGAGCTCATCAACGAAATTGAAAAGCAAACAGAAGTTTTTGATTTCATCAAATGATCGCCCAGCGAGCCAGCCAGCCAACCACCCAGTCGGTGTTCCATGCCGTCGACTCACTTCTTCGAGAAATTTGATTATGCAAATCATTTCTCTCGCATCGCCCTGGCCGCCAATGCCCGCCACTCTTCAGCCCTCCCCGGCACGATACGGCTACGGTCATGCATCCTGAGCACAATCGTTCCGCCAGGGAATTAAAACGAGAATTATTTGCGGTGAATTTTAATTAAGTCATTCATTAAGTTTTCGTCAGCAACGGCACGTTTGGAGAAGCACACCGAATCCCAACGACCGACCAAGCTCAATGATGGAATTGCTCTGAAAGGAGCGGCGGTTTCCTGGGCTGGCATTGTTGCTGTTGCTGTTCGTGTTGCTGAAAAGTTTGTGCGGCTTCTTTGAAAGTTTTTTGGGTTAGATGTTGTGATTCTCGGCTAAGTGCTCCGAGTGCCGGGGTGAATTGAGTGTCAACAAAATGCGACAAGGCAATGACGGGGTTTTTTCATCTTCTTCTTCTTTTTCCATTTCTCGCCAGAAATTTATATTTTTCCGATTATAAGTCCATTTTGATGAAAAATGACCGAAAATTCAATTTTCAGGAGTCCGATTTCGGTGTTTCGCATTTCGATCATTTCGTCAAGTTGTTTTTCGAAACCGTCAGGAAAAGCTATTTTTGCTCTGTTGACTTTGATCAGCCTCGGCCAACAATATCGTTGTTGGGTGAGATGAGACGGAATTGCTACAATATGACTATCATTGTGCAATGCGCGGTGACGCTGATCAGTTTGTCGTTGAGCTTTCATTGCAGTTCGATCTTTTCGTCATATTGGTTTTTCGAAACTCGATTCGACCTTTGTGGATCATCTTGTTTAGTCAAGTGGTTTCGTTGTAAGAGTTGACCTTCATTTTCGACAATTTTGAATTTTTTTCCAAAATTGTGAAAATATTTAATTACTCGATTTCGTTGAGTGCAATGCGTCTTGACGCAAGCATCAACTTCGGCGCGAAAGGGGGCAACTCAGCGTATAAAAGGCACCGGCCCGACTAGAATTTATGTCAGTCGCTTATCGAATTCGAGTTCTAGCAGAGCAATCCAGCGAAATCGAATCATGAAGATCTTCCTAATTTGCATTCTATTCGCATTGCTTTCGGCATCGCTTGCTTTTCCGGATTTTACTGATACTGGGAATCTCAATGACAATACTTTTGCTCTCGCTGATGGTAAACTCCTTGCCCCTGTTGTCTCAAGTAAGTTCTATTTCAAGAAATTTTTTTCTGTTCATTTTTTAAATTAATTTATTTGTTGATTTGAATTGGCTATAGCTGTAACGAGTGTCACGCAGGGCATTAGAGGACGGGCGGAGTGAGATGCAGAGGCAGGTAAGTTCGACTCAAAGAATTAATTTTAAATAGTTTTATTAATTTATTTTATGGTTTTAAATTAGAGGATAGTGGCGTCCGGCGGCCCTGGGAGTTACTTTTATGGCATTTGTATAATTGGACAAGTATCATGGAAAGAATATGGGGGAAAAATTAAATGACAAAAGATTTGAATAAATTATTTTGAGCCGCTGAAATTTTTGTTTTTTATTTTAATTCCGTAACTCGAACCTGACTGATTCCATCATATATGAAATATAGAAAACCTTTGATTTAAAACCAAACCAGAATGGAAATCAAACATTGAAGTAGAAGAGAAGCCCATTTCAACGATCCAATGTTGAGGAGGAAAGTGATGTCGACGTTCAATTGCAGTCTTCCGTGCGATCGATATGTCGAGCGCTCCTTCTCAGTGTCTGGCGATACGCCGAAGTAGAGATGTTATTGATTGAACGACGAAAATCTGGAGAACGTGATTCATGAGCTCATTTAGGCATAATAGGAATACAATCGACAGTAAATGAGATGAAATTGGAGATTCGCTTCTTGAGCTTGCATGACCAGCTGAAAAACCTCTCGCAACCCACTGTGTACGTGAGACAAAGTCGGAGACAATCGACAGTGAGAGAGAATAAAAATACAACGAATCACATTGTCCCAATTTCCAGGTGAAGCATCTCTGACGCAACCACAACGGGTGTGGTTTCGCCTAGTGAACTGGAGGCTCCGCAACGGCCATCATAATTTCGCTGGCAAACATAAAAGCACGAAAATTTTATCCAATTCCTTTGAATCCTTTCAAAACGCTTAATCAAATCATAATTTTCGGTCGAAATAAAAGTAAATAATTGGCTTTGACATAAAATTCGCAGCGCACTGAAAGTTAGTCGATTCCGGGGCCGTCGACTAACATCGTCATCATTGTCTCCACCACCACCGCCATCGCCACTGCCATCACCATCACCGTCGTCACATTCAATTCATTCGTAATTGCAAAAGTAAACAAATTATCATAAAAAAAACTTTGTTTTATTGGATCCGCCAAGCACCTCCGGATGATGACGCTATCGCATGGACATTGCCACTGTGTTGGCTGATGACGATGAAGGCAATGATGACAATCATTCTTGTTGAATGTAACGGTTATGGTTTATCGACCAAATCCAATTAATTCACAAAAACTTTGGTTCCGATAAAAAAAAAAAAAAAAAATCCCATTCAGGACTTGTTCACGAGCCGCCCCTGACGTTGGATCGATGCGAGGCACGCATGTATGAAGCAATCAATGAATAATAATAATTCGATTGAATGGCCCATTTGATGCAATTAATTTTTATGCCGTCAATTCATTGACTTGTTCTCGTCAACCCCACCGATGCTTGTCCGAAGCCATTCAGCCGAATTGCTGTTTGATTGAATGTCATTTTGTTGTTGTTTTCCCGTTAATTATCGTCAATTTGCAATAAAGTTGTGTTCGATTGTGCTTGGAATGGACGGGAATCGTTCCCTCTGTCAACATCCAATAGAGCTTCGCCTCGAGCCAAGACCGGAAATGACTGATGAAAATGGCGAACAAGATCCGATTGAAGATTAGCAAATTGATTTTTGGAGGAAAATTCCTCTCATTTCACCGGCAACCGAATCACAGCGAATCATCGAGAAACGCTTCGAGCCGTTCCACTCGCAAAGTCAATAACAAATATCGCAAAAGAAATCGACCTTGTCTTTGTTCCTGCTTCATTGGATGCGAGTTGCGAGCGAGCGAGGTTCAACGGAAATTGAATGCAAATTCGAATTTGATGAAAGCTGCATTTCCCTCCCGAAAAATGTTAATGCGACTGCATTTCGAAAAATGCTTCCCTTTCAACGAAGCCCCAGTGCCACATATCGGATGCATTATGGATGGCAAATTGCGGACGCATTGGGAAAAAAGTGGAAAAAAAAAACGATGAAAAATAAATAACGAAAATAATTTTGTGTTTGCAAGCAGTGATCGGTTCGATGTTTGCCAATGCAATACGCCAATGCCACCATTCGCCTTCGGTTGTAATCCGATGGCTTAGCTCGATATTTCGATCGATTTTCTTTTGCGACATAATGCGATTTCAATAAATATCGAAATTGTTTGCTGCACATTCATACCGAAAATGCCAAGGACTTTTTCCCAAAGCGAAAATTTCAATATTTTGCGAAATCCATTTTTGTTTGATTTTTTTTTTATAGGTCATTTTGGTAAAAGCTTAGTTTTTTTTCGGTTTTCTTTTTCGCCTCAAATACATGGACTGTGTGTCTGCATTGCGCCATCATTCAATGGATGGAGGCTGGACGATGGACTTTCGGGTCGGCTATTTCGGAAGAGTCGGCAAGTGGGAATGGAATTTTCTTCAAAGAACCCACTCGCGCCTTTGTTCGACGACGGAACTGCTGTTGAAAAAAGCTAATCAATGATTCGCCGTCGAACCAGCGCAGAAGACGTCTGAAGAAAATGTCATGTTCAACCGTCATTCTACGACGGCTTGTTCATTCATTCGAATGGATAACGAGCACCAGTCACAATGACGATGCAAGTGTATGCTAATCAAATTTCCTAGGCCACAATGCGAGAGCAACACGACGAGCATGTGCTTTTACCGAAATGAGATTAGCCCTGGCAACCGAACGGCAATTCCATGGGAATGGCATCGTGACGGTTTTTCAATTTCAATTTTCCAAATCGAATGACATCGTTCGCACTTTTCCGATTGAATGACGATGGAACGATGCTCAGAAAAGAAGGATCGAAAGCACCGGTTTCGAGAAGGGCGCGCACTTGCTGGAAATGATTTAATGGCTTGAAGATCCCAGAAAGCTACCCAGTCGACCGTGTAGCTGCCCTCAAAGCAGACTCGCGTACAATGCATTTATTAATAAAAACAATGATTTTCTAAAGCTCGCCTGAAGAATGGCTTGAATAATGCGCTCATTGTTGGAAGAGAAACGTGCACTTGGAGAAGCATTGAAAAGAATCGGCTTCAACGGAGCACCCCACAAAGCGGATGACGATGCCAACTGGTCCCGGGATAGTGCGCTTTCAGTGCTTTGAAGTGCTGTGGCTTTTTTTCGAGGTGGCGAAAATAAATTTTAATTTCTTTTGTGTGAAAAGTTGGCGTGTTAATGTTCGAGAAAAGGGAACGGGCGCGCGAGACCAAAGCCAAATACCGAAACGGGCCAAAAGTCACCCGATGAGTTACGATCGCTCAGATTCCAGTTGTATTGCCGGTACTGGTCGGTGTTGCCATACACCATCCACTGCTGCATACATTTTTCCAAATTAACGAAAATCTATGGCCATTTTATCGCCAAAGACTTGCCACGAATATTGACTTGTGAGCGCATAAGCATGAGTTACTCGCCGACTAAATGGAAACTATCGCTTAGCGTGCGCCATCTTCGTCATTCGTTTTCCACGTCGAGTCGTTTCGTATCGATGACATTTTTCTCTTTCAAAAATGGTAACAGCTTCGAAATGCCAGTGTTTGCTCATCAGTTTTTTTTTGGTTGCGCCCCGCTACGCCACATTATGCGTTTGGCAGAGTCTCAATGGGAAATCGAATCGGAGGAAACGACACTGGTTGAGTGGCACGCTGCAAATTGACGTGGAAAACTGTTGCGGATGAGAAAACTGCGCGAAATGGAGGGAAATGATTGAATTCGAATGCGAACCGAAAGCAACTATTCAAAAAGGCGAGAGCAGAGCAATCACCATACCCTTTTGAAAATGCTGCCATTGACATTTATGGTAGCTTTCACATCCGCAAATATTCCTGAATCAACAGAACCCGTGCAACGCAATCGATTTGAAAGGAAAACTCATCTGAATGTTCCTTTCGAGCGGGGCGAAATACTCCGGGTGATACGGTTGGTGTCGGTGTCGATTCGGGGCAAATGCGTTGAGTGTCGGTTGCCAATGGCAGTTTTCCAGTTTCATCGCTCGGAATCGCATTGATTCGACTGGTATTGCATTGAGATTCAGTTGAACTTCATCATTTAGCGATTGAAAAATGATTGAATGGCTGCCAATGCGAACATAAATGGGCTTCTGAAAATCGCATTTCGAGTGATAAACTGGTCGGGATGAGGGGTCGATTTTCATTGCGATCGTATCGTGAACAACCACAGCCAAGACATTCAGGATTCTGATTTCCGTTTCAATGAAAATACCAAATAGATCCGACCGCCCATGTGTTTGTTTGGCGGTGTGTGCGTGTGCTGGGTTTGTATGCTGAGTGGGTGTCTGTGTGGGTGGTTGTTTGTGTACCAACAACGGGCTCATCAAAAAAAAACCCGACGTTTTGGCCTATTCGCTCGTAATTAAACATCTGCAGAACACACGTCCCATAATAAATGATATAATTTGACAGTTTGTGTTTCATTGGAATCATCAATCATATTAACGAGATGTGGTGACTGGTGAAGTGAAATCCACACCACTTGAATTGACTGTATTTTTGGTTCGAGAATGAAAAGAGTGAAAGACAATACAAACAAAATGACAATGTTTGCATTCAAATGGCGGGCGCTGGTGAATGGCAATTCGGTGAGTTTATTGGCGAATGACATCGAACTTTGATATTTTCGCTTTCGATCGTGAAGGTTTTCTGGTGGGTTTGGTTGGAAACGAGCGGACATTGTGGTTGAGTGTGTTCACATTGGCCAATGTCAAAAATGCGATCTGTCTGCCAGACATGTGTGGTGGGTGTCCCGTCAACCCCCACAGATGCCACTAGCCACAGGTTAATTACTCAACTTGTGACGCAGTTTATTCCGTTGGTCGCCGCCGCTATTCTTATTCTCACTTGCTTTCAAGGTCTACCTCGATGTCTGCCACTTTCATTCAATTGAACGCCATCTGCAGTGTTTCTTGTTTGAACCTCGACGATAATTAGATTTCGCGCTGTTCGGAACCGACTCAAGGCTTTCATATCGCGAAAGAGACGATACTTGCCCTGCAGCATCACCTTGGCTTACATCAAAGTGAATTTAATTCGCGAATTGTTCACTGGCGCGTATTATCAAGTCCGTCAACGTAGATTTATTCGAGCAGACGTCCTCGTCTCCATCGTCGTCCTCGTCATTGTCGTTAGCGTATGTAACGCTTCCACTTGTTTCTACTTCTCATTCATTTTTCCGAGCGCTTCCGGTTCGCCATTCGGTAATTGCATGACACGTGTGATTCAGGCGTACGCGACTGAATAGCGGTGAACGAGATGTGAATTGTTTGGAAAATTGTTCTGGAGTTGGATTGTACTTACAGTTGTGCGATGTTGTATTTGTCGGGAAAATGACGTCGCATTACACAGCCATTATGTCAAATTAGTCGAAATGGAACGTCAAGCAATCCAAATTGAATCTGAAATGGTGGAAAAACAATGCGGAAAAATTAATTTCAAGAAAGCTTTTCTACGCCAGAGTCATTTCGCTCGCGGCTCAAATTCAATGTTAAATGTTGATTGTTAACGGTTGTTGGTCGTGTTGTTGTTGCTTATGAAATTTCACGAGAAAGAAATATGTCAAGATGTCGCTGGGAGAAACGCATCGATTGCGGCAACACCAATAACACAAATTCCATTGTTCCACGTCGGTTTCGTGTCATCCGGTGTCGTGCTCTATCGCATTCAACGCATTATTGCTTTCATCAATCGCAACTGGCATTGCCAATGAGCCACTCAGTCGCAATGAGTTCAAAGACATGTCACAACATGTTGCTGCCACGCACATCCCAACATGATATTTAATTTGGCAAAATGGTGCGCTCACACCGAGTCGATGACATCGATATCGAAACGTTTCAGAGTGACAACAAACGTGCCCAGAATGACAATCGCGCTGCAAATATATTGAAATTGCTCATGTCGCGTGCATGAAACCATGTCCTCGATGCCGCACAACATTCCAAACTCGAATCGGAAAAGCTCAACACTTTTGACAGACGCCGTGCGGTCGCCGTCGATTCAAAGGGCATTGAATGCGCTCATCAAACGTGCATCAACCGCATCTATGAAACACCGTTCGCTTGTCAACGGATTTCAGTCGGGTTTTCCGTTGCGCTTGGTAACAATTTCGAGTTTAATACGGGTCTCTCGTTTGAACGGTAAATCACAACGGGATCTTCCATTCATCGCGTAGCGGACTAAGCTTATGTTATTCGCAAATAAAGGATCGCTTTCAAGTCACATTGAATGGCATCGTCGTCAATACCTTTGCCGATTATGTTCGTAAACAATCGCACAGCCATCAGACCTTTATCATCAAGGCTTCGTCGAATTCGGTATTATTCATCACCCACTCAATTGTTCACCTAAGCCAAAGAAGCCACAATCCCACTGACCACAATTCACCGGAATCAACCACCATAGGTTGCCCCACTCATTCACTTGAGTTCGCATTCATTCAGCTCATTCCCAAGGCGAATGGCGTGCGTGGTTTGCCGTATCCGCTCCACCAATCCAACAATCCCAGACCAGCGCCTCGGGTACGCGATAATGCACCATTGTCGCGTGCTTGGGTTGATTTATACTGTCAAAAAAAATAAAATAAACTTGGCATCCTTATTTCCCACTTATCTGACATCCAGCTGAATGACGAATGATGCCGTTCCTGAGTAAAACACTTCTATCAAATCATTTGGAAAAGTTTCTTTGATAAAATTTTCGTTTGTTTCATTTTTAGGGGGAGAAGTGGTTCCGCTGAGCATTGAATGGCAGTGGGCTGGCTGATGGAAACGAGACGCTCGAGAGTACGTTGAGAAACCGAATGGCATATCATCATCAGTGCAGAGCATTTCGACGGAAGAAAACTTAAATAATTACACTTTCATTCATCATCATAAAGATAATCAAGACAAATTGGCTTCGTAAAATGTCTATTTGCGTCTTTCACGGGAGCCGTGGGAGGCTTGGGGGGATGTCGTACATGGCGGCACGAAAGTTCTGCCAGTTGGGTCGCATGTATGCCGTCGGTCGGAATAACGAGAGGAGACAGCTGTTTGACCAATCCTCGACCTCCTTGGGATTCCACTCGGTACATTCCAACGGGCAAGTAGTACTTAACTGCTCCCACCGAACGAAATGTACTGAATTTTAATGACTGCACATTGCACACCGAAAGCCATCATTGAATTTACAGAATGTAATTCCGAAATGACTTTAAAACATTTCCAACAGCTAATTACGTGAAAAAGGAATCTGCCTTGAGTGCACTTGAGTTAATTGAGATTGCATGAAATGGTTGACAGATGGTTGAGGCGACAGGTCAGGAAATGGTTCAGGATTTGGGCTTCGAGTCCTTTGGGTGAAATGCCAAACGGGATGCTAATTGCGCTGTCTGTGAGTTCGAGGCACGAGTCTTCTCGAACCCTTTTGGTGCCACTCATTTCACCCTCTCTCTCTCGCTCTATTTTTCTACCTCCCTCTGCTTCTTTGTCTTTGCCTCCTCTCTCTCTCTCTCTCTCTCTCTCTCTCTCTCTCTCTCCCTCTCTCTCTCTCTCTC
>JANSTV010075882.1:0-10215 GCA_027564135.1 Lestremia cinerea | reverse complement strand
AATGCGTGTTTTATTGATTGCTTTCGATTGGAAACTATGGAGGGCGTCCGCCACCTAATCGATTGCGGCTAAAGCGGTGGCACGATGATCGGTGTTCTGGAACAAGGCACGAATCAAATGTCGGATCTCCTCAGCTTTGTAATGCATCGTCAAAGGTCCTTTCCCGTCGGCCCAATGATCGACAATGTTGACCATCGATGCGTTGAGGATCATCTTCAATTGTTGCAGTTTGACCCAGTCCTTGACGTGAATGGACACTTGTAGCGGATCCTGAAACGAAAACAATCACTTCACTAAGAGAACGCTGCTTCTGAAGAGAGCCAACGAACCTCGAAGACGTACGACGCCCGTTCGATGATCGTATCGCAGATTTCGACGAGATTGTTGGCCACCGAGGATGATATGTCTTCTCGCGAAACTATCTTCCGGATGATTTCACTGCAGAAATCATTCAAAATGACGCCTATCGTTCTGGTGTATACCGCCTCCGGCAGTATTGTCTGCCAGACATTCTTCAGTAGGTCCAGTTGACGCAAGCATTGGCGGACGATTTTGACTGGTTGCGGCCCCAACTCCGTTATCGATTCGGACAAATCTGGAAGCAATCACATTCATTAGTGTGCTAATCGCATCGTGGATGACTTTACAACTCACCAAATCCCTTCAGAATATCCAACAATTGAGTGCGCTGGTTCTTGATCTGCATGGCAAAGTGTTCCGAGCCCAATTCCTGCAAATTCACGACAAGCCCATGAGATTTCTCTGACGGAAGAATGTCCGAGTGCTCGGTGCGCTCCAACCAATAGGCCAAATACTGGCAGTTGTTGTGGAAGAGTGCCGCCTGCTGGGGAATAGTTTGCAGGAGTTTCTCGTGCGTGTGCGCCACCTCGGTCATGTACCGTTCCAGAATGATGGGCACCGTCGATCGGAGTATCTCGTGGATGTCATCGATGACGTACTTCTCCGCGATGACGCTAACGGATTTGGTGCCGTTTGCAAAATCAGCTGCTTCCCGCAGCACCTCCTCCAACAAGCCGATTAAATCGATGATGCTTCGCGAGATCATGCAGCGTGGAAAATCGTGCTCCGATTTGACGTCTTCCACAATTTGCATGTCATGCAAATCGCGATGCATCAACTCGATGGCGCTGTTGAGGATGTTTTCGCAGAAGCGTTTCTTGAAAATCACATTGATTTTTTCGGCGAAATCGGTCAGTTGGGCATCCGTCTCCGAAAGGAACCCGCATTTCTTCAGGAATTTATTCAATTCAAGAATGTCGCTGACCAGTTCAGAGCTATTCATCTCATCGATTGTCTCCGGGATGGAGTAGGTGATGCATTCGTTGATGATCACCTTCAGGAGAGTCGCCTTGATGCTTTCGGCTAGAATTTCGATGACGGTTATCTCGTCGGTGATCACAACGTTGAGATGGTTCAAGCACAAAAACGTTTTCATCACATTTTTGAAGACGATTTTGTAGTTTGGTCGCAGCACTTGATTGGTCGAGGTGATCATCGGCTTCAGGCTGTAGGACAATGTGAGCGAAGCATGCTCCTCGGAAGAATCATTGCCAATGTCTTTATCTTTGTATTCCAAACTGACGGGCTGATTGATGATCGGCTCGAAAATGTTTGCCATCAGAAATTTGCACAACTTCTGCGCGTTGGAATTTGAGTTGAACAGCGCGGTGACGATCTCACGTAGCGCTGTTTGGTCCTTGCTGATGCGCAACGTGACGGACTTTGTGTTTTGGAAGGTTTTCTCGGTCATCTGGACAAACATCTCGAATCGGTTATGCAGCGTGTTCAACAGCAGCTCGTGTTCGATGTGCAAGCGAATTTTGATGTTTCGATAGCATTCGGTTCGCTTGAAAATTTCTTCGTCTGTCGAATCGTAGATGATGTGCCGCAGTTGCGTGATGATTTCTTTGACGCGAATGTGCTTGAAACAACTTTTGGCCACTTCCAGTTGCTTCAACAGCTCATCGATTTGTAAGAGCTTGTGATTGATGCGCAGACCGATCGCAATTTCTTGCAGCTCATCCATGTACTGTTGCACGTCGGCGGCCACCGCCAACAAATCATTGCGGGTCTCACTTTCAATTCGATCATAGATTTGATTCACTTCCGCCGTCAGGTGATTTGCTTTATCCAAATACAGTTGATTGTTTCCCGCAACGTAAGTGAACTCATTGTAATGGTCCTCGATGAATGAACGCGTCTCGCTTTGGAAACCCTTTATTTCTTTGATGAGACTCTTCAGATTCGATCGCGTGTCCGCCACTTCGTTCTCGCTGACAATGTCGATTACTTCACGGATGAAATTCATTTTGCAACCCCTTCCGCCGTTTTTTCTCGCGATTGAGTTCGATGTTTGCGTTTTCCGAATGCACTTTGTTTCAATTTTGAAAATAATTGTTTGACAGCGATGACGGTTTTAGCTTCGATTCGACACGTCGGTAATGCAGTTTGGCAGATGCCACGATTGCTATGCGAATTGAGGATTCACACGGAGTGGAACTTGGTGAAAGCGAACTCAAAGTCAGGATTCAAATTCCTCTTGACCTCTGAATGATTGCGCATATTCGTAAACGAATGGGATAGTTTGAAAAATGTATTCCACTCGGCAACACCTCCATCTGCATGACCGACTATGTTTGACACATCGTTGTTATGACATTTCAAACCACATGCACGCGAGATTTCCACCCAGCTCGACCAAGAGTAAACAACGCACGAGCATTTTTTGGTGTCAAAAGCAATCGCCTCGAAATGTCGCATTCGATTTTGAAACGTAGCTTACAACTCGTTGAGGGCTCCCTAGCTCCCCTGGATAGTAAGCCCACGAAAAATAAAAAGAAAGGAAATCAACAGCCGAATCGACCACGAGACGCCGTAATCGATCTTATTCCGGAACATCAGCGGCTCAGTCGCGATGGGAAAATCAAGAAGAAAGGTGAGTCCAAAGCACCAAAGCCACGGTTTGAACGTGACTAATGGTCCATCTCGTTTCACTCGCAGGTTTACAGAAACAGGTGATGAAGCAAAAGCAAAAGGTCACGTTGAAACAGGCACAGAACCGAATCGATCGGCAAAGAGGCAAATTGGATGAGAACCTTCAGAAGCTGTTGATTTTGGGCAACTCGTCAAAGGCGTGCGATGAGAAAGCGGAAATGCTCATTCGGAGAGCTCAAACTGGCCATTATGTCATTCCGGAGAAGAAACCCCAGGAGGAAGTCACATCTGTGTTCACGGAGGAGGACTGGGCAAAGTTTGAAAAGGAGTTTTTCTGTAGTTGATTCTTAGTTGGTTTCTGATTAAAATGAAAAATGTGAAAACCAGTTCTTCATTGATTAATCATTTATCTGAACACGTCCAAGGAATCTTCGAATACGAATGAAGAACCACTTTCTTCAGTCAGTCGAAGTCCATGTCTTGCTACGAAGCTAGAAGAATCTGAAGAACAACAGCGATCAGTCCTGAAATCATCGACTTTCGAGAGGAAGGAAAGAATAAAGGAGGTCAATGAAAAATAGACTCGTATTATTTGTTGAGATCTCAATTTATTGTGATCATTTGGTTAACCAACACAGGAGACGACTCTGAGCTGTCCAAACATTCTGCAGACGAATGTCATTTTCTAGCTGGATCAATTTCCTCCGGTGGTTCTGAAAGTTTTACCCCTCCTAAGGTGATGGTAGGTTCACTATCAAGAGTGCTTCCTGAAGCTTCGACTGAATCTTCTCTAGCTAAAACCGCCATAATTTTGTTCCTTTCCCTCCGAGAATTTTGGACGAGATGTCCTCCTAAACTGTCTTGTCTCAAAGACATACTGCTACCTATAGTTGCTAAAGAACGATGCATAGCCAGCTTTGAAACAGCTGTTTCTGGAATGACAGATTCTCCACCGATGGTGATGGAAGTTGCCGAATCTTGTCTATTTGACTGGGGGTTCGTTCCTGATTCTTGTTTCTTCTCATCTGTCGCGTCCAATGTGACAGCTTTTTCCTCCTTCTTCTTGAACGTCATCTTGCTTGAATGTCAAAAATCTCCTCTGAAGAGGGCAACAATTGGAGTGCTTCCGAAAATGCTTACTTGTATCTAACCAAACGGTCAAATGTAAGGTTTGCACGTTTCGTGTAAGCTTTAACACCATTTCTGCAGAAAATATTTCGATTAAAGGAAGAGCTCCTCAGGGATTCCTCATTTCTCCAAAAGATCTCCCAAAACCAAGTTCTGTCCCAACCAAAATACAATTATTATCTGAGAACCGGATATCTTTCGTCATTTGTGGAAAAGGTTCCACTGTTGGGGCATACGTGGGCAAGGTGGAGTGGGATCGCTAAAGTGAGATTCTGTCTTTTTAAAGTTCAAATTCCATAACTCAAAAAGGATTAATTTTTCAGTATTTTTCCCAACCGCGCCCCCCCCCCTTCCCTCCCAAACAGGGGGGCCTATGGGGGTGGGGGGGTTTTAGTCAACCAAATCATTGGAAAATCAATCTTTTTCGAATTATTTCAAGCGTACTTCTTCTTCATTTTCCTATCTGTCAAAAAAAGATACCCCTGACCCACCATCTTGCCCTTTTAAGAGTGGGGGCACCTTATGGAAAAATAAACCATCCACCAATAAACCTCTGAGAAGGTACATACGAAGCGATAACTTTGCCCAGGGGATAATATGTGAAGTATTCTTGCATGAATAAAGCGGCGTCCGACAAGCTGAATCTGCTAGAGAATCTGTATTCCGCGCTAAAAAAAGATTTATGATAATAATCATGATTTTACCAAAAATATTGCTCGCTCACCATTTCATTATTTCGTAAGACCTGAGTTCAGCAATAGAAAAGAAACAATATCAAATAGAATATTGATCGCTGGCTCAGTTGGCAGGCGACTCACTGACGACATATTGTTTCCATGAGCTTATTGACAATTATGTGGTTCCTGGAGAACAGAATAATCGTGAGATTTCAAACCTCTGACGGTAATTGTTTGTTATAGCTCACCTCTTGACCGTCTCTTGTGTTGCAACTGGGATCTGGTCCCACATAATCCAATAACTGCTCACAGATTTCTCAAAAACTCTCGACTCCGTGGGCAGTTTCGCCATCAATTTAACAAATCTCGAAGGCCTGGGAGAAAGCGTTCGTTGGAGTCACTCACCTTTGCTAGGTACATATACTAATGTCAATTTACATTTCAGGTCCTGGCTTCTTCCTGAAAACAGTTTCACTCATTACTTCCCGTGCGATTTGACGGTATTATCGATGGGGTATTTACAGAGGTTCAGTAGCTGTGAAGCTATAAATCAGAAAACAGGCAAACATTCTCGGCCTTGTGGGAAAAGGGTCAGTTTCAAACAACGATTTCCTCAAATTTTGCATGGCATCAGATCGTTCGTCGTTCAACCTGAGTTCGGGAGTTAGACGAAGGAATTGAAGCGACTGATTAATGACACGGGCTATTGTTCATGACTCACCAATCAATTGTTCCCATGACATTGTCGAATCTGAAACAAACAATGCCTCGTAATTGCTAACGAATTATAGAAAGTGAGCTTAATGTCTTGATGACTGGACTTACAAATCAAGAACAAAATCCACCACAGTGAATCGTGCGCTGTTGCTGTTGGAAGAATAGTAGCCCGTTGAAAATGTATGAAAGTGATTGCGTTGATTGACATGTTGCTTACCTGTGATTGACAGCACTATCCATTAAATCTTCTGGAATATCATTCATCGCATCTTTCAAGGAAGTGATGTTTGTGGAAAGGAAGTCATGTTCGTTCCTTTTGAAAATCTTTTTGTCAAACATGCGTTAGTTTCTTGCCTTCCGAGAATTTACATACAGATCGGTTTCAATGGAAGCGACCATCAGTCCTTTTTTGGTTCTGCATGAACATTTTAGTTGACAACTGGCAATTGCTACTGATTGGGGATCACACTCACTGTGGTATGTCGGTCTTTGCATGCTTTTTCATTTCGGCTCTGAACTCATTACTGCTTACATTTGTTGCTTGCCTGGAATGCCAACCTCATCAAAACCCCCCGCTCAAAATATTTTCGCAAAGCTCCTACTCACTCGAAAATTTTGTTTATTTTGAACCGTACTGAAACCTGGGGTAGTTTTGGGAAGAATCTGAAACGCACCACGTGAGTCTCATTTGTAATTTACGTGTCATCGTTTGGACCTACTTTGCGTTCAATGTCTCGTCAATTGTGACTTTTCTGCAAAACAAGATTCAATCATTATTCTGAAGCGTTTACGGTTCACAGGTCAATAGTGAATTTACGGATGAAGCAGGCCCTTCAGAACAACCAGAGCCAGCTTCACAGTTTTCTCTTCATCTACGTATTCGGAAAGCAGGTTCTGCAGATATTTGCCAGCATCCCTGTGGGGGTTTTAAATAAATAATCAATGATTTTAGAGTGATGGCATGCCATACGATGTTGGTGGGCTATCAGCAGGTACAGAGTCATGAGATCTGTGTAAGAATTTCTGGATTAGCATGTTTTCTATTTTGAACGTGTTTCTTCTCACGACCTTCTCTCCACTACTGTAAGGTCTTTCAGCCTGAAAATACGTCGTTACGTTTCCTTGCCAATAGCACGGTGATGAGTTTTCATGCTTACATATCGCGGACAAGATCGATCATGAGTGAAGCTGAAGTTTGTCCCTCAATGGGTCTTTTAGATTCGAGAAAGAGAGAGAGAGAAGAGAGAGATGGTTCGAGAAATTATCTTCCGTGGTTTATCAGAGCTTACTCGAAGTGAAGAAAGTAATATTCAGCCTTGCATTTTCCAGAATCGTACAAGTAAGGGGGCAATGCATCTTCCACAATCGCCGTGTCTTGTGGAAAACTTTAAAATGAGGCCAATAAGTGGTCTTTTCTTTTCGAAACTATCTTCAAATCGACTTACGCTTCATATATTCCAGTCACAACATCAGGATAGCTGAAATCGATAGAACGAAAGGAAAATAGCTGACCTCGGAAATACAGTCAAATCGACACTCACTTCCGAACGAAAGAATCATCTTTTTCTCTCAAGACTACGAGAAATTGGTCTTTCAATGGGCTGTGAGAATTTCAAGTGCATGAAGAACGATTCCGATTTGAGTTCAAGCGACTTACGTATCATTTAGTTTGAGGGCAAGCCGCTTAAAGGTATAAAATACGGCAACTGGGCCACAGTCTGAGAATGTTTGTAAAAAGTTCCGATCCAGAACATCAACATCCGCGCTGCATTGAAAGAGGAATTGAGTTGTTAAATCGGTCAGAGAAGCAGCTAGACTCACTCTTCTGGAAAATGTTCGGCCATAAACACTATTGACCTGTTCAATTGCATTTGCGATCAACATTTTGAGTCTTTTGCCAACAAACCGTTCTCACCATCGTTTCAAAAACATTTTCTCTTGACTGGTGTCGTGTCTGAAAATTGAAATGAATTTTAAACTTTCTCTCCATTCTCTCCAGCTATCTCCTTCGTACTTGAAGTAGATTTTGCTGATTTGGACTTTGAAGTTGCTACTCATTCCGTTGAGAATTGTCTCCCCGTTGCGTTTTGAAAGCTCATCTTCTTCATTGCTGACTGTTTCATATGTTTTATGACTGAGGATCAACGCGAATACTTGAGCATATTTGAAGTGCACTCACATCCGAACCGACGGAGCACTTACATGCGACGAATAGTTGTGGTCACTGCGTAAGCATAGCTGTTGGATGAATGACAAAGGAGAAAAGTAGTTAAAGATGATTTGAAAAACGGTCTGGCATTTACACCGGCTCTGAGAATTTCGTCCAGAATGCTGCTGGTCTGGAAAGACAGCGAAGATGAAAGGGTTTCGATAATTTTGTCATGTCGTTGAATGCGTACTGTTCATCTAGAGGCAACTGCACCACATGCAGCATAATTTTGAATCTCTCGGCCAACGGAAGGTTATCTCTATTTGATGAACATTGAATTATTTTGTGTCAAGACCAAATTTCCGAATGAACCTAACCGGCCTCGGCTTTTTGAAAGGCCCGGAATCTCAGTTTCCTCGGACCCTTCTTGCTTCAATATAAATTCAATCATCAGCATGAAACTACGAATGCAAATCAGAACATCAATGGAACGCTCTTTCATGTCCACACCTTCACCGATGGCATACCATTTTCGCCCGAAACTTTCAAATACTCTTGCAACAACGAATATGCCGTTGTTGATCGATTTTCCCATGAACTTTCTGAAATAACGAAAATGCTTTAGCTTTCGTTTCGTTTTGGAGAGCTATACCATAACAGCGGTTGGTAGCATAGCTCTCCCAGCCAAGTGGAGGTGAGCATCGTTACTGAACATCGTCCGCGAAATGGTCCACGTAAGGTTTTCCAGACTCATTCACGGTTTCCTTGAGATGCTTGAAAAAGCCAAGAGCATCTGGGCTGCATGAAACATCAGCAAAATTTGATTCTTCGCAAAAACCTGCTAGATTTTCCACCTGCTCAGGGTATTTCATAAGTGATGATTCGATAGGCGACTGCAAAACGGGTTTTATCGAATCAAATTTCAAATTAAATTGTCAACACAACATTGAGTGTAACAACGCCAACAGCTCAAAGCGAATCAGAGCTGATCATTAGCCAGAACAATTGCAACGTTCACACGACTTGATTATACTTACAACGCCAAAAATCGCTGCCACGTGAAGCAAGATGCTGATGCCACAAAGCACCACTCGCTTCATTTCGTCTTTGAATGATCGACTGTCAAATAGTAATTCTGGTCTCTTGATTCCTCTGACTGTTTAGCTCATGCATCGTCCAGTGAATTTATACCAGAATTTGGGGTTTGCCTCGCACCACTCCGCACCATCCGGCGAAGTACATTCGCACCAGTTCACCTTCAACTTGCCAAGCAGTCGTCAATATGATTCAACTGTAATTCTCAAGAAGCACTCTAATAGAAACATCGAATGTTTCCACTGAAGTTTGCTGAGTCGCGAAAATTTCGGTGTTTGCTCTCCGACTTTAGACTTCTAATTTATTCCACAAAACACATCTCGTCTTACAAAACTAGCGGAATAAATGAGGGCATTGGTTGTTGAAAATAGAAATAACAGAATCCAAAATGAAGATGTGAACATTTTCAGAAATGCTCGTTCGAGCTGAGAAACTCTTCGAATATCGATACATTCGCTCTGAAATACATTTTACCTTTTTCGTCCAAATTCAAAATTCGAACCGGATGACCATTCCATCGTCGGCATTATCCAAAGCAGCGGCCGTCCTCAACCAATCGATTCAATTCGAATGAAAACCACGAAATTTTTGTGTTTTTTTCTTGAATTTCATATTTTATTTTTATTAATTATTAATTTACTTTCAAGTAATATTACAATTTGTTTATTATCAATCATCATTTATCAATGTTCATTCTCATGCAATCTCAATCAAATACATTCTGTTCAGCAACCTTCATTCGGGCATATGTTGAACCACGTGACATTCATTCTGGTCGGCGTCCAATCGGAACGCTGGCGAACCAAAGAGTTGATCTCGCGACGAATGCTCGCTCCAGCTAACTCGAGCTTGAGCTTGAGCTCTCAAAGTCGACACCACCCTTGAAGATTCTCCGAACCCAACCGAAACCCTTGCAATTGTCATTCATTCAGCGTTTGGGTTTTGTTTTTCCTTCAACTGATTTGTTTGTTTCTTCTTTTGCCCAAAAAAAAAAAACTTACGCTCTAATATCTGTCCATTTCTCAATCATTTCATGAAACTTAAGCGACACTAAAACATAAATTAATTAAGTAGTTTCAAATAAGACTCCAATAGGATTGCACGATCACGGCAAAGCAACATGAACGTTCGTTCCGAAACAAGATAATCACCGCAATGCTGCATGCGATCCCGAAGAATGTCCGGGACGCGGAGAGCACGGGATGTTTGGAGGGTGGCAGGTGAAAGCGTTTGTCCGACAATCGCATGAGCTGGATCGAGATCGAAACAGTCGAATGCGTGTCCAAAGACGTGACAGAAATCAAATGATGATCAGAAAAGAATTTCAGCATTTGCGCATGCTCGCTACTCATTTAATGGACGTGTCGTAGTTTTCACCACAGAAATTGCGTCGTATGATTCAATCCTCTGGTTGTCGTACAGCTTCAACTCTTCTTTCTTAATTAAATTTCTGTTGAATTTCTGATTAAATTTATCAAAGCAATTTTCATTTCG
>JANSTV010075871.1:0-10217 GCA_027564135.1 Lestremia cinerea | reverse complement strand
TTCCACTTACATTGATTAATGACCAGCCGCACAATTATTGACATTGAATGTGTGCCAAATTCTGTCGCTTTTTTTCTTCAATTTTGTGCTGTTGGTTCTTTGGTGAGCTCCGGATATAATCTGATTGGTTATTTCAATGAAATTCTTGGTTAGAATTGGAGTGGAATGTGTCTGGTGGGAGCGAGCCCAGTTGAGGGTGGATTCTGTTCGAGGGGGATGGGTCCAAATCCACTAATTCAACGGTTTACAAATCGATGAGAAGAGTTCTACTTAGCGGAAACGAGACAACCATACAAGTAATCGTTTCTCGGAAGCCTCAACCGGAATGTGATGTCTGTCACGTTGGTCATTCCGAATTCGATTCGAATTAGCTTTTTTGGAGACACTTGAAATGGGAACAAAAGCGATGAACACACATTCGGTGTGCGCATTCCATTAATTGAGTCATTGTTTGCTTTCATTGATTGAAATCTTGAAAAATTGCCGAAAATTAACATTTCCAATCAGTCATAATCGGATGACTTCTGATTAATTTGCAAAACGAATCGAACGAGCGCGCACGAACAGAAACAAGGAAGGAAAATCAAAACGGAAAATACAAAACAAAATTCAAATTGGATTCTCATGTGTGCTGTCTGTTGAGAGCGTCCATTTTTTTCGTTGAGCCAACAGTCGAACAACAACGAATGGAACCGTCTAATAATGTAAATTGAATTCACTGCGGTATTCTCTAATTAAACATAGAAAACATATTTTCTTTTTTTTTGAAAAACGACACAAAATAGCAAAGTCAAACACGATTGTGAAAAATAACAATAATGGTAGTGATGACAGACAACAAACGTGGTGACGGTTTGAATTAAGAGACGACAATGACAACAACAACGGAAACGGGCAACGATAATGTGGATGATGCAAATGCCGAGGAGGTGGTGGTGGCGGCGGAAAGGAGAGGAGAGGAAAATGAAACAAAAGTAGAATGAATAGAAAGAAGAAGACGAAGAAGAAAACACGCTGGCAATGAATTTCAAGACACCTGCGTATACAATGTGCCCTACTGCGCCGATATATGCACATTTTCGAATCGTGCGTGGTTTGTGCACGATAAAATCATTTGTTTAAATATTTAAAGAATTTAAAATTCGTCGTAGGAAAAAAAACACACACACATTCCACACTGTCACTGTCTCTGTCTCTGTCGCTGCCTGGTTGAATATTGAGTTCGATAAATTTGATTTGTGTGTTGTCTACAAAAATTTGGGAAATTGTGACTCTTGCGTTGGCATTTGGAGGAAAGGAAAAACACGAAGTAAAACAACAACAACAACAACAAAACGGGGAGAATATTTCCGAGGAAATGGCCTTTTCCTCGTCGTCGGTTCGTTTCGCCTGTTGTTCTTGGAAAATGTCAAGTTGTCGAAATGATCGTTTGAAGGTTATCGAATGCGAGGGCGGATATTGATGGTGAGGATAATTGTGATTGTTTTCTTGTGGGCCGACTGCCCCGAGGAGTTTTCAATAAAATGGAAAATTCGCGTTTCCTTTCTCGTTTCCGCCCGAACTGGAGTCAGAGTGGAAATGTTGGGGGGCTTTGATTAAATTTCACATTTATAGCAATCAATGTGCATGGTCGTCGTCGTCGGAAGACGTTGAGAGACGTTGAGTAGCAAGCGATTTCTGCCACTCGGAGGGCGTCTAACGTCAGCTCTCAATATGAAATTATGGACAAATCCGGATTATTTCGCTGACTTTCGATTGTGGTTCAAATCATTCGCCACTCAAAAACGAAGCGAAAGTATCCGGAAATGGAAGGGGAGTGGATTGTGGATGGAGAAGAGTCGGGGCAAAAGTCAAACAATTACAAGACCGACAAGACCGATCGGAGCGATTAAATTAAAGGGGCCTAATTGCCGACGAAACGCAAGGTGTTTGAATAGGGCGCAGCGAATGGGAGAGGGAAATAGCTGTGCGTTGGAATCGAAAATCAAATGGAAAATTATCGAACTGTTCGATCCATGTCAGCCAGCTATTCAAAAGCAACGTTGCTCCGAATCAAAATGACAACAACATCTCTCTGTTTCAACGGTATGTGATTCCTTTTGCCTCTCGGTCATTAACAATACCGATTGGCATTCGGATCGGCATCCACGAAACGAATGGGAATGGACGTGTGGTGTTCGTGTGGGAGGAACGCGCAAGCGCTACGCATCGTCAGCTATTCGAGAGAAATACCACACCAAAAATGTAAACAAAAATAGATTAGATTGGCCTGGAGGAATTTCGCATCCATCTCCATCCCATTCTATCGAGCGGCACAAAGACTCGCTTCATTTGTTGTTGTTGTTGTTGATGTTGTTGTCGTTGTTATTCACAAGACAGACTAATTGCTGGCCATAATCGTTATCGCCATTGGGTTATCAGACGATGAATGCTTGGGCCGAGTTTAAAAGTGACGATTTGCCAAACAATTTGACTGTGACTTGTTGAGAAACGAGCAACAGTTTCAAAACACCGTTGGCTGGGGGAGTCGACCTTTGAAGTTTTTATTCATCGACTTTCGACATGGCAGAGGGGTATGCCGTGGGCTCGCTTATGGAGAGACCCTTCAGTTTCCGGTTAATCCGAAAATGAAACACAATCAGTCGAGCATAGTCAATCCCACCATTCAGCGTTTGAATGACTGTCGCTTAAATCATCTTGTTGTTTGTTGCGTCGCATTGGCCATTACGGAGAAGGCATTTCCATTTCGGAGTATTGACAGCTACCTCAGTTTGGAATATATCGATTGAGAATCTGAGAAAATTTAAAAATAGCATTCTGCTCGGATCTCAGAGCGAAAAGAGGATTGTCGAGAAATGTTCCAATCACTTTGTCACCTTGACGAGCATTTGCATTTTGAGCCAGGCGATTAACAACGCAACAGTGAATGCTTCATGTTGCTTCGTTGTTGGTTATCGTTTGTTGTTGTCGACCTCGAATCAATTGTTCGACAGGTGATTAAACTGTTGAAATGCCTCGAATAACATCTGCTGATGTTCGCAATGGAATTTAACCTCAAAAATATGTCGAATGAAATTTTCCCCATTTTTGCATTTGTCGGCTGCTTGTGAGCTCGTAAGAATGCAGGGACAGCACACCACGAAATAGTTCGACCAGCAGCAGCTGAGCTCCCGCACATCACTGAGAGATTAATCGATAACGGAACCAAACAATGGTGGTCTCGGGTGGATAAGGAGGGATCGGGGGGAATAGTTTCGTCAATTTCTCATGGGGATGAGATTTTTCGAAAAACAGCTGTGTTCCCCATCGACACTCGATATTCGTCAAAAGCATCGAAATCCCCATTTTTTTTATCGCATACCAATTTAGTTGTCGCTCCAAATTCGGAAGAGAGTATTTCAATCAACGCTTCCGCTCCTGGCTTTTGCCAACCAGAGCCATTTTCGACGCTCACTCCACAAACACGAAGAACCATTAAACCATTTCGATATCACAATATATTTCACTCTTTCTCGCTTCGGGTGGCTCTTTTCACTTGAATCAAACACACACAAAATTGATTTTGTATGTTGCGCTTATCGGAAAAGAATGAAGAAGAAGAAGAAGAAAGTGACGAAAAAAATACAAAACCACCACGGCGACTAAACAAAAAGCAGCAACAAAGTTGAATGGCAAAAACAACACACACACACACTCGCAAAACAAATGCAAAATAAACGACTGGAAAAACGAATGAAAACACACTGACGAACAATGTTTCGAACCGATGCACGGCGATACGGCAAAAATTGTGAGAATTTCTGGGTGGACGATGCTGATGGCACTGGCACTGGCACTGGCAACGATGTCGGTGGTTGAAACTGAATCGAATCGAATGTCCTAGCACTGGCAATGGTGGTGGAGGCCTCAGATGCCTCCCTTTCGGCCTTTCCAACGCGATCTTATCAACACTCCGGTGCGTATCGGCTCCGCTTTGTATAACAAATCACAATTTGGAAAATACCGACCGAAAATAGCATCGAGTCCGAAATGCCAATGAAAACGATTTGCCAGAACAACAAATCATCTGTAAGAAGACAGATCGACGCAATTCTCCGTGTAAGTTGAATTTATAAACAGTTACAGATCGCACATAACTAGAAATGAATAATAATAATCGAGCGAGAGAAACAAAACGAAGAAGAAGGAAAAACGCGCAAACACTCACAAACACACACAGTCGTAAACAAAGCGGTCTCGCGCGGCATTGCAAAAACTATTTACTTGTTTTTCGCAATTTTTTCTCTTATTTTGTGTTTTTTTGTTTTTTTTTTGTCTTTTTTTTTGATTTTGCTTTTCCTTTTTTTTAATATATGTTTCATTTATTATTATTCTGTATGTTCCTTCTTCAGCGTTTGTTGCTGTTGCTGTTGCTGTTCAGCGCCTCTCCATTTGTTTTTTCGCTCATCGTCTCTGCACGATTGTTGAGGTTTTGGGTTCTGCAGGTTTATGCTCTGTGACAAATATACAGAAACTATTGTGTGTATTGACGATCGCGTTGACGACGATGGTGACGTTCGCGATGACGGTGGCTGTAACGATGGAGATGACTACGACGACGACGATGATGATGACGATGACGATGACGATGGCGACCAAAGCAACAACAGCGACAGCACAATCGAGAGAGGACTTGAACGAAGCGAATGGAGCGAAGAAGTTGAAAAATTAAAGGAAAAAAAGAGGAAAAAAATGAAAAAAAGAAACAACAACAAAAACCACTTTAGTTCGACGACGGTTAAAGTTGTGGAACAGGTTTTTCTAGGGCATGCCAAAGAGAATAAATGGAGAATTATAAAGAACATGCTTGTTCCTATTGTTATTGCCTGTTCCCGTATTTCTTGGAGGAAATGTTTGCGACCGAATCGCGAATGCAAGCGTTTTAATCCAGCGATGTTGGCGTTTTCACGGGTGAATTTCTCGTGTTTTTCACGAATCAGCTCATCCCCGACGACACCACCGACCCGCATTCACTTGAATCCGACAAGACCACTCCGATCTCAACGGAAACACTTTCTACAATCGAACGAAAAAACTGATTTATTTCCATCGCGTCGAAACTTACTCGAAATTCGTCAGTCGTTTCATCCAATTTCGGGCGATTTACCAACATGAAATTCACTCGAAAAAATCGCTCACAACGCACTATTTCGATCACGTTGCACGATCGAAACGAAAAAAAAGGAAAAAAAGAAGAAAAAAAATGGAAATCAGATTTCTTTTCTCATTCCAATTGTCGTTGTTGGGCTTGTGTGATGTTTTGTTTCTTTTCGCGATTTTTTTTCGAGTTTTTGGAAAAAGAAACAACAACAAAAACAACAACACAAGTTGAAAATCGCAGCAGCAGCGAAATATTATTCAATTCGAATCAAACAGACACAGCAGAACACTTATGCACCTCGTTCGCTCTCTCACTAACACAAGCACACGCATACGTTCTCGCACACGCTCACTCACTGAGAGACAGACATGCACACTCACGCTGAGGAGACGCACGCAGACACAAGCACCGCAACAAACGAACACAGGCACAAATTCGATTCCGATGTTCTATTATTTGCTAATCGTCATTCACGAAACCACAAAATCAACTATTTTAATGAAAATAACAATTCGCACAAAATGATCAATTGCACTTCTGCGACTCGCTCTGTCCCTCTTTCACTCTTTCTCTCTTTCGCTCTCACACAATCGTTGCTGGTTGCTGGTGCCGTTGCTGCGAGAAAGGAATCATTGGGCAACATTGTCCCGAAATGAAGAAAGAAATGAAATGATAAATGCGTGTTGGTGTATGCGCGTGTGTGTGTGTGTGTGTGTGTGTGTGTGTGTGTGTGTCACATGTGTTTTCCATTTGACAATGCCAATATTTTAGGTAGGAAAGGAAGACAACGGCTATCAGACATATTAATTTGCCGTTTGGCCAAGAAATAGAAAATGATTCATTCGATTATGTGTGTTATTGTTGTTTTGCAAGAGTTCGATGGAAATGAATCAAGGACAAAGTGGAGAGTGTAAATGTATACATATGCGGATCTATATAACTGTCTATCTATTCCATCCACTATCTGCACATGTATAAATCTTCATGTGTACGAGACAGGGCACCAGCAGCAGCAGCTAAATCAACAGCAGCAGCACCAGCAGCACCAGCACCAGCAACAACAGTTGATAGATATGCATATAGAGAACACATTGGCTTGACTCTATGGGACTTACTCGTTAATTCTGTATGTAGCGTTATGGTGATGGTTTATGTGACCAATTCAAGCCTATTCTCCATTCGGTTGTGCGATAGTTGTGCATGTGTTTGGTTTGGTTTTGGCGGAGATTAGTAGTTGTAGTGGTGGTGGTGGTGGTAATGGTGGTGGTGGTAGTGGTATTGGTAGTGATTGTAGTAGTGGTAGCAATCGTATGGCACGTGCTATCAATGTATTGGTGCACCGAATTTTTCGTTATATTTCATTATTTTTCTTCTCTTTCTTTTTGTTCTGAATTTCTTTCCCTTTTTTCACATTGATTGACGTGTGTTTCATCGAATAAAACAAAAACACAAAAAAAAAATTGATTTGTTAGAGAAAATTGCATACACAATTGTTTCTTTTTCCTATCGTTGTTGTTGCTCTCTCATTAATCCATTCCAGAGTGCTGATTGGGTTGTTGTCATCGGTGCTATCGACGGTGGTCTACAGTATCCGTGTCGATTGTTTTGGCTCGCACGGGATTTCGTGATGATGAAACAACGATGAATAACAAAAACAAAACAACATAAAAAAAAAAACGAAAACAACAAAAAACGCAACTGGATTCAACCAGAGACGAATGCACCGGAGAGAATGCTCTATGAATCTTGTATGAACTTTTCCATTCGGAATTATTATTGGCATGAACTCGATTCCAAATAGAATTTTTCTCTCTTTTCTTTTTTATTGCATTTGCTTGCAGTTTTTGTGACCAATTTCCACCAAAAGTTTTTCACATGCTTCACATTCAATGAACGTTGCAATAGCGTCCATTAACTCATGTCGATATTCCATAATTCGTCCTGTCGCAATGATTGCCGTGTCGTTTTTCCGTTTTCCAGGCAAAACGGAATTTTTCCGGTTGTGCTTTTCCCGGTTTTTCGCCGAATTTTCTCCGTTCGTTTCGTAGATGTTTCCTCGTTGACGTTCGCTGCTCTGACTTTAGCCTTTTCGCTGCAAATTTTTCATTCACTTTGCTCTTGTTTTATTTTTAACAAAATTCAACTGATACGTTAATCCGCACTGTACAAAATCTCGCGAGCAACTGTATGTGTGATAAAGTTTGAACGAAACGCCGATGGTGTTACCCAACATATCAATGTGTGAGCATCTCGATATGTGCGGTGTATCCGTCGGTGTGTATCGTATGTTTGGGTTACTCGGAGGCTATGTATTGGTTATAGCCGTAACGTACATTTAACACCATCGAACGATTATGCGCATCTGAAAATATACACGAAAAATATACAAAGAGATACGTTTGAGAGACGGAAAGAGATAACTGAATTGGTTGAATGAAATTTCTGTATTATGTCAACCGCATAATGACGAACGTTCAATTGGAAGACAGTTTGTGTTGTGTGGTTTTTTTGCTGCTTGCTTTTTTCGTTGCTTCTTTTTGGCTTTTTTCTTTTCTTTTTTCCTTTTCTTTTTTTCTTTATTTCTTTTTTGTTTCTCGTTTCGACTCTCTACGTGCGTTCGAGTCAAGAGAGCCTCTGTATTTGTATTGGATTTTTCGGTTGTTTGACTTATCTTTACATGTTGTGAATCGCGCGACGACGACCACTGTGACGACTACGACGACGATGATGACGAAGAAACTGACGACGACGACGACGACAACGACGACAACGACGATGACGGCAACAGCAACGCCAGTGAGACGGCATAAATTGCCGAGTATACATAAATTTTCGTGAAATGGCTCAATGAATTACCAAAACTGGATAATTTAGAGCCTCTCTAAATTGGAAGAGCATTTTGAATGTTCACCTGCTTTTCGCACGCATCAATCAATTGAATGAAAATTGACATATCGATTAAAATATCATTATTTTCCTGTCAATGTTCAGTCATGTTGACGGATTTGACGACTGACGGAAAAAGGGGAAATGAAAATTATGGAAATTTTTTTTTTGGGTTTTTCGCCCGTTCTCTCATTTTGATTGTATTTTCTTAGTCCGAACCCGAAACGCTTACAGATTTGCACCAAAATAGTGCAGTCTCTGAGCGTTCATTTTCGCTCGGAACGAGCACATCACCACTGGCACGGACATTAAAAATAACCCATTAGAAGACACAGAGCGCTGACAGCCTCGGTTTTCCTGTTGGCCATTTCGACCGAAGAGCTATCATTCGGTTTTGCCAATCTGGATTTTACTCAAGCGATTGTTAAATGCGTGGCGACTTGACTTGATGACCGGCAGTGAAAGGCGATCATTTTTGTTGCAGCCGTGAAATCTGGAGAGAGGTGGCTCAGCCAAACTGTTTCTTTCTTTTTCTGTCTCAGATTTTTTTTTCGAAGGAATTTCCGGAGAAATTTCAACTGTTTTTTTCTTGTATTTTCGCTTCCTATCTCTTATGACTCATCCAAGAATGGTCGTCCGGTTGGAAGATGGATTCCTAGAAGCGGTTCAATCGAACGACCTGGGAACAGGTAAATGACAGTGCGATCATCATCCATTCGAATCCGCCCATCGAGGCTGATTCATCCAGTCGATGGCCAATCTTAACGGCAATCAAATGCCCATTGTGGTGAATATCGACGAGCAGTGCAAAAAAAACGAAACAAAATCGAAGCGATTTATGACGAAATACCGCAACGATCCACTGAAGAAAAATTTCCGGACTGCTTTCTATTGGCGATCGACTGGCAAACAAACGAAGCTCGCGTGCATTTGAAAACAAATGGTTGAATGTGATGAATACCCGAAGACGAGAGATTACAGCACACGGCCAGGCACAGCCAATATACAGATTGACTCGAATGTTATTTCTGCAAAATCTAAAACATTTTATGGAAGAGAACTGTGCGAGATTGAATATGAGGTTTGTTGGTTTTTGCCGTTTGCCGTTGCTGTTGTTGTCTCTTGCGATAACTACAGCTACAATCATTCGCCTACATGTGCGATTACACGGTACGAATGGAAGAAGTCAAACGCGAAAATATTTGCATGAGAATAAAGAAAATGTTGAAAAAAGAAACGAATCAAGAAAGAAAGAAAAAAAAACGTTGCAAGCGAACTGCGAATCAAAGGAGAAGAAGAAGAAGAAGAAGCAACAAAAAAATTCAATGAAAAATCATCATCTTGTGTCTGCTGTTGGGCTGCTGGTGTGCTGTGTTTGCATGCGAACAGAGTTGCGTTTTTGGATTGTGTGCACGATTGTGTGAGAGAATACCTCGTGTTGGTTTCGTTTCAGTCCAGACAAACACCATGACAAATCCATTGAATTTTTTTAAATTTTTTTTTTATTAATGTTTTGATACGCGATGCCATTGCACATTACAATGAAGGCAAAAGCCAATGGAATAGGAAAAATGCGATATTTATGTGGCAAGAGAGACCGAGTGAGCTGATGTGGTTTCGGGTGAAACGAGAAAAAAATTTATCAGCCAGTAGTCGATGACTCTTGATTGTATTTATGGCGGATCGGTCGCATATGCAATGTTAAATTACTGCCATTCCTTCGGTGACTGCTTGCGCTTGGCTAGCGATTCGGGATATCTCGTTGCCTCCCCTCAATTCTAGTCAACGCCACCGACCCAAAGCACTCACTGGCTTTGTCGTCCAAACCACATGACACCCCTCGAATTCGTTGCAATCCGGTCAAACCGTTTTACCAAATATCTTGGACCAATTCAACCGACTAACGATCAACGGCAAACATATCAATAACATTCCGCTAACGTCATCCACAATGACAATGTTTTTTTTATCTTCTTTTTCGTGTTTTGTTTGCGAAGTGAACTGAAGTTCATTTCGTTTCGCAGAAAACGTGACATCGTTATGCATTTCGCTGTTCAATTTCAATAAAACAGCAGCAAAGAAAGAGATGGAATAAACAGAGAGCCATAACTAGCATGAATTTCTGATTGAGCGACGACAAAAAAAATGATGTTTAAATGTAAATGTGATTACGATAAACGATATTGCATAA
>JANSTV010075860.1:0-10218 GCA_027564135.1 Lestremia cinerea | reverse complement strand
ATGACGACAATGACCATAAATTGATTTTCGGACATTTAACAAACTTCAAAGCAAATTCAATTTCGATGGATAATTTCGTCGAGAAAATCGATATGGGGTCACCGACGGCAACAGAGTCTGGTTAGTCTCGTCGATTTTTCGGTTTTTCGTTTGGCAAAAAATCTTGCTTATTTTTCTTCTTCACATCGCTTTACATCTGCCATTGCGATTCATCACACATTCGGACGTTGTCGAAGTGAATTTCCGACAACAGATAAGTGTTTGGCCGAGCTATTGAATCCCATCGATTGTACTGTCAGCACGAAATGCCTGGAATTAATGTCCGTCGGACATGAATCGCATGGCTACCATTTGACGCACAAGTGAGTTCCTTCCTGAATCGATGCGGAGGATTCAATTCATTCATTCCGGCTCCCTTCAGGCTGTTGTACTTTATGATAATGCGCCGTCGTGGATGCACTCAAACCCTTCGGCCAAGCATATCGGCCGGTGTGCTCATTCACCACTTGTGCGATTCAATCTTGACGGAACGTGGCATCATCGAGAAAATGAATGTTCCGTCGTTTTTGAGGGATTTGGTTCTGGAACAAAGTGAGTGGAGGTTGCAGTTCAATCCAGTGTCTAATCAATGGTCGTCAATCAATTTTCAGCTCTTTTGTGTGGACTCAATGGATTTGCTGAGTTTGTCGAGGAAAATTGGATTGAGAAAATTGTCTCTTGGCAAAATGAAAGCACCGGTTGCTATGAATACTTTGGCCGGTACCCGATTGAGAGTGAACGACGCAAGAGAAGCGTTCAAGTCTTGGATGACAACTGCTCTGATCACATGTCCGGCTTGGCTGCTGGACTATTTGGATTGTTGGCTAAGATACTTCACGTAACGGAATAGAACCTGAATGGAAGTGGTGTGAATGAAAGGAACAAAGGCAAGATGGAATGAAGAAGACGGAGCGAAGAAAAGCATGACAACGGCAATCCATCTGTGGGCGAACATCCGGAACATCACCGTAGACACAAACCCGGGTAGTGTATTTGCTAACAAGCAAAAGACTTGGTTGGATTTTTTCATCTTAATTACTGTGTTTTTCGCCTAAATTATGATTGTTGAACAGAAAATAAATGAAATTAACCCTTTAGAACTGCCTTTGCTTCCCCTTGAATGAAATCGAATGCTGCGCTGCAAGATTGATGAGTCGAAGGCGATTTCGTACTGTCTACGATTTTCGTTTGAAGTCTTCGGCTGGAGAGAAATGGTTTGTGAGAATGTACAAGCAAAATAAAACAAGATGAATCATTCACATATCGACCAAGCGACCTGTATCAAAGTCATCTCTCATCCTAATCCGTCCGCTTCGCAATTCCATTTTTGGTTTTTCCCAAAATCACGCTGATTAACGACCTGTGATTCTTGTCCTTCATTTCGTTTGTTCTTTTCTTTTTCGAAATTTCATGAAATCCGCTTATTAAAGACTTGATGAAGCGTGACGACAGCTCGGTATATAAGAATCAGATAATTCGCTCGATCTTCAGTCAGTTCTCGATTGAATCTCGCAAGAAAGCAAAGTTTGTGAACACAAAAAAATCTATTCGAATCGCAAGATGATTGGCCAAATTAAGGTGAGTTGAGTGAACCCCAACAAGGTCGGTGCATCCCATTCTCATCTCAATTTGACATTGCAGCAACTCTTCGCATTCCTAATTGTCCTCGCAATGGCGTTTTACACATCAGCTGCTCATGTCTATTTGCGGAAATCGATGAGAGCGAAGCGTGCGGCCAGCCCATGGGGTGGATCTGGATTTTCTTCCGGCGGTTGGGGAGGCGGTTGGGGAGGTGGTTGGGGAGGTGGCTGGGGAGGTGGCTATTCCTCTTGGTAGTTGCGTTCAACGAAGCCAGAAGCCGCTCCGACGCACAGAGATGACCGATGTCAATTTCGAGCAATCTAAAAATAGCCTTCGACGGACATAAAACGAAAAATCATAACTGTCAGTAAAAACAATTGAAGAATGAAAACAAAATAAAGCATTTGAACGACTAAAACCAATGTTTCATTCACAACACGCGTGTGACGTCACAACACCAGAAGCATAACACGCTTTCAAAAAGCGATAAAAAAGAACTATATATCAAAGTGAGTCAAAAGACGAATCGCGAAAATGATTTCAATTGTGTGATTTCAAAAATGTACAATTGTGCTAGAATCAACTCTTTGCTCGATTTCAGTACGTTGTTGCCTTGTTGGCCGTCTGCGCAGTGATGATCCAGGCTGCAGGACCTGCACATCCTCACCAATACTTAGTTGCGACAAGTACATGTACTGGTACTTGATAAGTACCAGTACCAGTACAAGTCCAGTACCAGTACGTACTGGTACTTACTTACTGGAAGAAATTCGAATACTGGTACTTACTTACTTAAATTGACAATTGAATTTTCAAAAATTATTTTTCAAGCATAGCGCGCTGGCGCGTGCAAAATCGAAATTCAGGCCCTCGTGTTCATAGAGCGCCATTTTTCACCTTCAAACGACATTGCTCAAAAAAAAGGCAGACAAAAGACACCCTTTCTGTCTCTCAAGTGGCCAGTCAGTCTCGGCTAAATTTCGAAGCAGCTCCATGCAGTAGCTCAACCGTTGCGGCTCAACGTTCACTTTCGCAATTTCGTCAGATCGAATTCCGGTGCTACCGGTGCAACCTATCGGAGGTTTTCCTCCGATAATCGTGTGGTGGAGCAACAAAGAAACCTCTCGATGCCCATGTGCTCTTCCTCGTTTTTTTCCTTTTCATTCTTCTCGCAATTATTCGGCTTTGTTCTCATTTTATGAATTTCACGAAATCTTTTATGAATTTTATGGATAAAAATCATCTCGTTAATGAAATAGCAACCGGAATTTAAATAAAATTTGAATTGACTTCGTACTTAAGTACTTAAGTAAGTACCAGTAACAGTACAAGTACACAAGTACCAGTACCAGTACATAAGTACCAGTACCAGTACGTACTGGTACTGGTACTGATACTGGTCCAATTGTTGGTACTGGTACTGGTACTTACTGATAAAAAGGCACGTACTTGTCGCAACTATGCACCAATATGTCGCTCGCATTCGTCGTTCTCTTGGAGACCGTCGCGCTGTTTCAGTCTTCGAATCCGAGCAGTACAAGAGTTTGAATGGACATCTTTCTGCTCCTCATCGGTTTCAAATTCGGCGATCTTCACCATGGATCTTGCGCTGTAATGCAACACTATGATACGCCGCAATGGTTTACATAATAAGAGCATTCAACCCTTCGCCAGAACGAATGCGAAGGTTAAGTGCGAAAATGCGACTTTTGAATGAAGTTTGAATGAAGGAACAAAGGTAAGATGGAATGGAGAAAACGGAGAGAAGAAAAGCATAACAAAAGGCAATCCATCTGTGGGCGAACATCCGAAACATTACCGTGAACGCAAGCCCGGGTAGTGTATTCGCTAACAAGCAAAAGACTTGGTTGAATTTTTTCATTCTAATTACTGTGTTTTTCGTCTAAATTATGATTGTTGAATAGAAAATAAATGAACTGCCTTCGCTCCCTCTTGAATGAAATCGAATGCTGTGCTGCAAAGCTGACGAGTCGATGGTGACCCCGTATTGTCTTCCACTTTCGTTTGCAGTGTTCCGCTAAAAAAATTGTTTGTAAAAATTTTCGAGAAAAATAAAACAAAATGACTTTTTCGAACATCGGCCGAACAACCTGTATCAAAATCATCTCTCATCCTAGTCCGTTCGCTTTGCAATTCCATTTTAGGTTTTTCCCAAAATCACGCTGATTAACGACCTGTGGTTGTTGTCTTTCATTCAACTCGGTCATTCCTTTTTTGAAATTTGTGAATTTGTTCATTAGAGACTTGATGAAGCGTTACGTAAGCAAGGCATATAAGAATGAGATAACTCGCTCGATCTCCAGTCAGTTCTCAATCAAGTCTCGCAGGAAAGCAAAGTTTGTGAACACAAAAAAATCTACTCGAATCGCAAGATGATTGGCCAAATTAAGGTAAGTTGAGTGAACTCAACCCAACAAGCTCGGTGCATCCCAATCTCATGTCGATTTGACGTTGCAGCAATTATTCACATTTCTAATTGTCCTCGCAATGGCATTCTACACGTCAGCTGCTCATATCTATTTGCGGAAAGCGATGAGATCGAAGCGTGAGGCAAGCCCATTCGGTGGATATTCTTCCGGAGGTTATGGTGGATATGGCGGATATGGAGGATATGGAGGATATGGCGGATATGGCGGATATGGTGGATATGGCTATTCCTCCTAGTTAATGCGTTTAACGAAACCAGAAGTCGCTCCGACTCAGACAAAAGACCGAGATCAATCTCGAACGATCTATAAATAGACTTCAACGCACAAAAAATCATAACTGTCAGTAAAAACAATTGAAGAATGAAAAAAAAAATAAAGCATTTGAACGACTAAAAACTAATGTTTCATTCACAACACGCGTGTGACGTCACAACACCAGAGGCATAACGCGCTTCCAAAAAGCAATAAAAAAAATGCAAATGAGCTTTGAATGGAATAACAAATACATCAATAACCGTTTGAAGGATGCACGACACTTTCGACGAAGACTCACTCGTTTGCTTTTTGATTTTGGGCCGAAAAAAAAATGAAACAAATGCTGTGCTTGTTTCGCTCAGCAATCGAAATTCATCGGCGATGTTGGATCCGCACACCATCAACGATCTGCCGAAACCATAGCGTGATGAACAGATGATTGATGATTTGACATTAACCGGCCAACGAGAATCTGCACTATCGAGAAGTCACATTTAAAAGCGAATCAGACACCGTTCAGACGATGCGTTTAGAACGCTAAACGCTGCTTCTGTCAGACGTCTGAACGCGATTTTATGTTTTGTAGAGAATCACAACAGGCTCCACCACTGCGAATTAGGATAAAATTCTCCTTGATGCAGCAATCCATTCTGTTTCTGTTGTTTCTAACCACGGGTAAGATTCATGTCGTGAGCAGAGGTGTGCTTGGATGTTTCGGGTTAGATTAGACCCGAAAAAACGGGGTAAAACTTACCCGAAATTGCTTATCGGGTTAAAACTAACCCGAAAACAGCAGGTTTTCGGACATCTATGCCACCTCTGGCCGTGAGACGGGGCCAGTTAGATGGAGAAATTATGAATGAACGCAATTAAGGATAATTATAATTTGTCAAAATGTTCGCGCAAAATGAAAAGATGAATCGTTCAAATATCGGAAAAGCAACCTGTTTAGTTAAAAGTCATCTTTATTCCTAAGCCGTCCGTTCCGCAATTCCACTTCAGGTTTTTCCTGAAATCAAGCTGATCAACGACTTATGATTGTTGTTGTCTTTCATTCCGTTCAGTCGTTTTTTTTTCTCGATATTTCTGATATCTGCTTTGTAAAGACTTGATGAAGTGTGACGACAGCCAGGTATATAAGCATCAGATAACTCGCTCAATCTTCAGTCAGTTTTCAATCAAGTCTCGCAAGAAAGCAAAGTTTGTGAACTCAAATTAAAAAATCTCGAATAAATCGCAAGATGATTAGCCAAGTTAAGGTGAGTTGAGTGAATCCCAACAAGCTCGGTGCATCCCATTCTTATCTCGATTTGACGTTGCAGAAACTCTTCGTGTTCCTAATTGTCATCGTAACGGCATTTTACACGTCAGCTGCTCATGTCTATTTGCGGAAAGCGATGAGAGCGAAGCGTGAGGCAAACCCATACGCTGGACATTCTTCCGACAGCCATCATGGGCATTACGGGCATCATGGAGGACATCATGGAGGGCATCATGGAGGATATTATGGAGGGTATGGAGGATATGGACATCACGGCTATTCCACCTAGTAGTGCGTTTAACGAAACCAGAAGTCGCTCCGACTCAGACAAAAGACCGAAATCAATCTCAAGCGATCTATAAATAGCCTTCGACGCACAAAAAACGAAAAATCATAACTGTTAGTAAAAACAATTGAAGAATGAAAACAAAATAAAGCATTTGAACGACTAAAAACCAATGTTTCAATCACAACACGCGTCTGACGTCACAACACCAGAGGCACAACACGTTTCCGAAAAGCAATACAAAAATGCAAATGAGCTTTGAATGGAATAACAAATATGTTGTTGATCACCAAATGGTAAACAACACGAAAATGAATCATCAACCGAAAGACGTTGTGCCAGCTCACCGCAATGCTTCCAAAAATCGATTACAGATCATGCGGAATATCGAACGCAATCGTCGCAGAGTATTTCGGAATGCTTGTCTCGTCGTGCAGCACCACACGTGCACCACCATTCGAACGATCGCATAAGTTGAATGCAACTCTTGCCAGAACAATCGTTCGCTAGTTTGACAGGACCGGTTTTAATCCCGAATCAAATTCGGGGAATTTTTGTTTTTCAATTCAGTTTTTTCTTTTCTTTTTCGTCAATCTCTCTGCGAATGCGTCAATGAAACTTGGCACAAAAAATGACGAGTAATGGCTTGCAGAAGTATAAAACAAGTGGACTCGGCGATTTGGAATCAGTCGTTTGAATTCATGCTATTTGAAAAGTGGTTCTGTTTGGAAAGCGTTTGTTTTGTGTTGCAATCACGATGATCACGTTGATTAAGGTTTGTGCGAGTGGATCTGATCGAATCTGAGCGCGGTGGAATAAAGAGAGCTTTCATTGATTCAATTGCAGCATGCGTTGGCTTTGTTGGTCGCTTGCGCGATGGCCTTGTGTGCCTCGGCCGCTCACATCCCACTGTTGAAGCAACTGAGCCGAAGCCGACGGGACTTGCAAGTGGCTGAGTCGGCGTATCCAAGCTTTGGTTTTGGTCGAGGTAAGCAGTGGTTTGAGATACACGTTTGTTCTGAAATCAACAAGACTATTTGCAATCTTTTAAGGTTACGGACGACGGTACGGCGGTTACGGCTATCCATATGGTGGCTATGGCGGATATGGCAGATACGGCGGCTACGGCAGCTACAGCTCATTCGGATGGAGCACGTGAGACTCCTGGCTGGAGTGATTATTAACATCGCTGCGTTGCAAAAATTCTGTTTAAAGTCGAAATAAATTAGCTGTAGTTCAAAATCCTGTGTTTGCATTCGTCTGTGATTGTATTTTCCAGTGTATGAGAGTTGAGATAGAACGAGCTCAAGACAACTGGTTTTCCGATGCGAATGTTTATCAAAACAAGACCATTCAAATTCGCGGCTAGACGCATCTAATCAATATGAGATGATATCACCAAAACCGCAAAGTGTCGAATTCAGGTTCCACCGCCAAATTGCTTCGATGCGTGGTATGTGCCTGCGTATATTTTGCGCATAATCGAGTGATGATCGAAGATGATCACATTGCTGAGGGTTTGTTCTTTGGGACTCGTTTGCGGGGCGAGCATCTTCATTTCCAGTCATTTGTGCTCAAAATTTTTGTCCAGATCGAAACAGAATGAATGAGCTCTCGCCGACGGATATTTCGTAAGCTGGCTCGGAATAAGTTCCGATCCATTCGGAAAGAGATGGCGCCTTCGTTCGAATCTCCGAGGGAGTCGTCGCTTCTTCGACAAAATCAAAATATCGGAACTCGAACAAAGAATTATCGGCTCGTGACTCGTAAATTCGACTTTTAATTGCTCGTGACGATCCTTGCGCAGGAAAAGTCGCCCAAAATACCGCGTTTCGCTTGTGCGCCAATGAACTTCTTCAGTGCGCAAGTGAGACGCGAGTTGTTTGTGCCCCGTGACGTTTTTTGCGATGCGCGACTTTGTCTGTGGACCCGTCTCACTTCAGCGCCAAAAAAGCATCCATCGCCTTCGATCTGTAAAATGAAATTTCGTCGTTCGTGTTGGTGACCGCTCAAAAGTAAAATTTCGGGTGGGGGCAAAATATGTGTATGGGTGTTATATGAATGCATCGGATTCGGAATGGATATATTCCATCGCTTACGGGTTCGATCAGATCCACTTATGCGATCATTCGAATTGCGGAGCACTTGTGGTGCTGCACGACGAGACAAGCATTCCAAAATACTCTGCGACGATTGCGTTCGATATTCCACATGATCTGTAATCGATTTTTGGAAGCATTGCGGTGAGCTGGCACAACGTCTTTTGGTTGATGATTCATTTTCGTGTTGTTTACCATTTGGTGATCAACAACATATTTGTTATTCCATTCAAAGCTCATTTGCATTTTTGTATTGCTTTTTGGAAGCGTGTTATGCTCCTGGTGTTGTGACGTCAGACGCGTGTTGTGACTGGAACATTGGTTTTTAATCGTTCAATTTTCAAATGCTTTAGTTTGTTTTCATTCTTCAGTTTTTTCTCCTGACAGAAATTTTCGTTTTGTTTTGTGCGTCCAAGGCTATTTATAGATCGCTCGAGATTGATCTCGGTCTTCTGTCTGGAGAGAATGAATTTGAGTTGTGTTATCGATGCCGGACGCAATGGCGAAATCTCATATTCGGAAGATCTGTGTTTGCTTTCTATTTGCATTGTGGCCGGGCCTGAATCGGACGACAGATGTAGCACTTCTTAAATGTACGTGGTATTGCATTGCAGCGCATACTCCTTGGTAAGATTTGCCAATTTCGAAACCGATGAGGAGCAACGAGTCAGGGGAGCTGTTCAAAATTAACTCGAGTGGTGATCGGATACATTCGACGACTGGAACAGCGCGATAGCCTCCTCCAAAAGTCGACGGATGCGAGCAACATATTGGTGAGGTTGTACAGGTCCTGCAGCCTGGATCATCACTGCGCAGGTGTAGTTCAAAAGCCTGTGTTTGCATTCGTCTGTAATTGTACTGTCCAGTGTATGAGAGTTGAGATAGAACGAGCTCAAGACAACTGGTTTTCCGATGCGAATGTTTATCAAAACAAGACCATTCAAATTCGCGGCTAGACGCATCTAATCAATATGAGATGATGTCACCAAAACCGCAAAGTGTCGAATTCAGGTTCCACCGCCAATTTGCTTCGATGCGTGGTGTGTGCCTGCGCATAGTTTGCGCACAATCGAGTGATTATGATTTGATCCACGCGGTATATAAAGCACGGAAATTTCGATCAAACGCGCATACTCTTAGTCAAAAAACGAAAGACGCAAGTTCATTTTGAGTAAAGTGAGTTTTCAGTGGAAATCAAGATGATCACGTTGTTGAAGGTTAGTTCTTTTGGACTCGAACCGCTCGAGCTCTTTTGATCAAAGTTTTTCTTTTCACCTCAAAATTAGCACGTGCTCGCGATTCTCATTGCCTGCTTGATGGCTCTTTTTGCCTCGGCTGCGCATGTATCCATGCCATTGGTCAGACAACGACGTGACTTGGAGGTTGCTGAATCGGCAAATCCACAATTCTTTGGATTATTGAGTGGTAAGAGTCGATCGAGAGATGGTGCCGGACATTGGCTGATTATATTCGTTTTCAGGATTCGGTCGAAGAAATCGACACCACGGCTACGGGCATGGGTACGGGCATGGGTACGGGCACGGATATGGACATGGTCACAGTTCCTTCTCCGGCTTTGGCTTCAGTACGTGAGCGATGCGTTGTGATATAAATATTAATAAAAAAGAGTACAATTCAGAAAAAGAATGGCAAAAAAGCGCTTTATTCTCTTTGAGTGGAATAGCTCCAAAATTCACCACAGATTTTGTATTTCGACCCACGCGCAGACCTGAATCTGTGTGTCCGTTTATTGACCGATACGCAAATGCCGTTTTCGATTCAGGTAGACTGCTTCGATTTCGTCCCCTCGTTGATTGATGTCAATCATTCACTCCGTTGAGCATACTACGTGAAAGACGACCACCATCGCAATTCCCTTCCAGAAAATTGAAGGAAAAATTTATCACCGCAGCGATTCCAATCGTTCGATGATAAAACCCATCGAATGCTTATCTGGAAACGTGTCCACTCAGGCCGTTTGCTCAGCAGCCATTCAGCAATAACCGTTTGAAGGATGAACGACATGCTCGACGAAGATTCACTCGTTTGCGATTGATTTTAGGCCAAAAAACCAAACAAAACACCAAAACATCGCTTCAAATATGTTTCCGGGTCGGGTACTCTACTCGGCGTCCGTCTCGCCACACAAATTCATGCAACATTCTCAACCCGAAGGTACATTCGACGGCAATTTATAACAATCAATTTCTAATCTGCCAAAATCAACAAAGATTATCTGGACAATGG
>JANSTV010075849.1:0-10219 GCA_027564135.1 Lestremia cinerea | reverse complement strand
CGGAAATCGTAACCGGTTGCTCGACCGAAATTTCGTTTTTCTCCTCTTCTTCGAAGCGAACGACCCGATAATCCATCCGAGGAATTTCAATCCGTTCGTCGCCTAACCGATCGCTGTGAATCATCTCAGTCGCATTGCTCAATTGTTCATCAGACTCATGTTGCAATGAAAATAAATGCAACTCAAGCCGATTGGATTCAAAAACCGAAAAAAAAACTCGAATCTCAGCTCATTCACTCATTCACACATACAAACGCATACAGACACACACACATACACATGAATCCAACGAAAGACATCCACATGCGGCTCAGCTCACAAAATGACACATTCCATTCGGCTCCGATTCCTTCGTCGTCTTCGGAGACAAAACCAGAAAATCGTTGGTGGCTTCGTGTGTGTATGTGTGTGAGTGTGTGTAAGTCTTAGTGTGCATGCGTTCAAATTCGAATGCAAACAGGTACGATCGAGCAGGTATAAGTCTCGACATCGCCAGCAGTACACAGTGTTGGGTTGCGCACTGGTGTTGTTATCTCCTGGCGAGTCGTTGGTGTGCGTGTCGGTTTCTAGAAAAACGACGATGCAAACCGAAGCGTTTTGATTTTCGTAGAAGACAATGCACAATGCGATCGTATCAATTCGGATGATCATTCCGAAATGAAAAGCATTTGAATTGCGGTCGATTGGAAATCCAAATGATCGGACACGGACGCATTCGAGTGAAATTTTTGCGCGCCACTTAATTGAAAATTCATTCATTCGATCGATTTAATTGAATCTTTTGAGAAACGCATTGCGCATGGTTTACGCATCTGCGGTGGCAACGACTCGCGAATCACAAATTGCAAAATAATGAAATGAAAAGTGTGAGCATTCGTTTTGGATCATCAATCATTTGGACGAATGGTTCAACTGATCGACGATCGTTTGATGGATTTTTTCATTTTTGGCGAAACGGCAGCGAGTGGTTTCGCGTTGGCGTTGGCGAATTGCGGTTTTTTTTTTGGTGAGATCCACTTGATCGATTCGTGGCCAAGTTCAAGGGCTACTCAACTGCGGCTCACGCTCTGATGGCCTTTTTGGGTGAAAATAACGATCCAACTGCGAGGCACCGCATTCAAATGACAGAGCACCGATCGTTGATGATGAAAACCAATCACAGTTATTGACCATAAATTCGATGTTTTGTGTAAATTCAAACTCGAAATTATAATTGAAACGATGTTATTGTTGGCGCGAGTTTCCAGCGAAATCAAACATGTAATTACGTCATGACGGTGGCATAATGACGAGGCAAATGTTGAGCGGTTTTTTTGTTTCGTCGGAATGGCCAATCGTTATGGTGAGACAATTACAAGCGCAACGGGCACATTTGTGATTGTCTCTGATTGACTGGCTTTTATCCACTTTGGATCGTTTGGAATCGGTTTTGGGCCACTTTGAAGCACTCGAGGCTATTTCGGACAACTTTGAACCACTTCGGATCAGTTTGAACCAGATTCTAATCATAAATTCAAAATCACCCACCTTCTTCCTGCGATGCCTATCATGACGCTTAACCAGCGGCACAGTCCCATATCGAATCCCATGCTGTGACTGATCGGCTGGCAACACCCCAAAATACAACGCATCAGCACTGGCACCAACACCCGCATTGCTCATCACCCGGCGATTGTCATGGAAATGACTTGGATTTCGATTCAATGAAGACATATTCGATTGATACGATGGCTGATGCCGTTGATGATTTTTGAAATTAGCATTTGAATTGGCCAGCGATGGCACTCCCACAAACTGATTGGAATGTTGAACGAGCGGAATGTTATGACCAACGGCTGCGCCATGCGAATGATAATTGAACGAATGTTGCGGTAGGCATTCACGTTCTAATGACGGCCTGTGCTGTCGATGCAGCACAATATCTCGGCGCGGTCCACCATCGAAGTAAGCATGGCCGGTCGATTGCTGATGGAGCACTGGAATTGAAGCTTTTCGCGATGACAGTGGAGACGGTAGAAAAATTTCACTTGGATAGAATTTTGGTTTATTATTCGACAAATACGTGATGCTTTGCTTGCGTTGGTGCTTTGTTGTGGCCGACAGTGACGATGGTGATGTTTTCGATTTGCGACCCGTCGATTGCGACTTTGAACTGAGCAAATTTAAAAATTTCATTTTTCTTCTTTATTTCGACGAATTTGAGGGCGGACACCGAATGACCTCAATTGATAATCATTATTCAAACAGCACTGAGTTTCGGGCAAACAAACTGGGCACACGGTTTCGAACAATTTAAACAAACTACGATGAGAAAAAGCCAACAAGAGCTCGATAATAACGCACTCGACGTGAGTGATATTCCAAATTTTGGTCACTTTTCTTTGCAAACACACAAGACACGGGCCCGCACAAAGCACGTCACTTGTTTACAACAAACGACCGATGCACTGCCTGGTTACGGAAAATTGAATCGTCTGTTGAAAAGGAAACAATAAAAGTGCCTCGCCAGGCAATGGGTGACACGCTTCTCGTCGATTTGCCGAAGGTGCAATCGACTGAACCATCAATGCGCTTTTCGAACCGAACTCTTCGAGGGAAATACACCGAGTCACCGAACCAAAACGTTTAACGCAAAACCATCAACTAACATCGAACGGAATGGTGCGTGTATTTCGTCTCGTTTTCGACTGATTTTCGGTTTGACGATAAAATGAACTGATTTCGTGGAAAAATTGGAGGCGTTTTTTTTGTCTAATCGAAAATTGTGATTTGCGTAGTTTTAATTAAATCATAGAGCGTCCGTGACAACGTTGACGGAGAAAGCGGTGGAATTTTTACAATGTGATTGACAATCTGGAAGCCACACAATGCAATCAGATGTTCGACACGCGATGACATTCGATTTTGAATGAGTTTAATCCAATAGACTGGATTACCTTCTGGAATGCGATTGAATTTAACTAAACCCCTCGCTCCCCTTCGACCGAAAATAATGAAACCCTTGAAAGTTACTTACGAAAAACTCATCCTCAATGACGGGATCTCCAAATGCTTCCAACGTTTCGATGTTCATCGAATGATATTTGGCTTTTCGTTCTTTCTTCTTGCGGCCCCAACTGCCGACGTCACTGAAACGATGGCGCAATTTGGAGCGTTTCTTCACTTCTTCTGGTTGCTGCATCGCTGCCAAGGGCAGGGTGATGATGTCGCCCGGGGCGAGTTTCTTGTGGTGTTCCGCGAGGGTGGTGGGTGATGGTGGTGTTGCATTTTGGTGGCACAGTAGAGAGGTATAGGTTGACTGGCCCGCACCTCCTCCATTTGTGGCCGCTATCGATGATGGGGCTGGCGCTTTCGAGAAATTCTTGTTTGGGTAGCTTGGAGGCGAATAGTTCGTAATGTTGTTTAGACTGTTGTTCAACGGTGTTGTGACTGATGAAGAGCGACGCGATGTGGTTGTTGTTGACGGTGTGGCGTCTCCACTGTTGCCGTTGCCATTGTATGTTGATCGTTTGGAACGGTTTGTGTCTGTGGTTGAACTGGAATGGAGAGAAGATTTTGTTGAAATTTGTTTGGTGAGAATGATGAATCGAACTTTTATGAACTTTTTTCCAGGCCTCGAAATTGATTGGACACTCGGACATTTTTCGGGACGGCGAAATGATCGCCGCGATCAAGTTAGATTCATTTAGGGACCTAAGGGAAACTTTTGGAACTCTTCGTGAGACTAAACCGATTCGGGCCAAAATTTACTAAACTTTTTCTAAACTGATCCTCGACCAATCCCAACTGATCCAATAATTTGCAAATGTCGTTTAAAAGCCTTTAAAGATCACCAAAACCACAACAAAGCCAAAGTCATTGAACAGTTACAATAAAAATCGATCAAATAAACAAACGAAAAACAAGACAATGCGATCAAATTGAAAGTTTTTTTATTTCAAGCGCAGCATTGCAAGCAAAAACACCAACTCCCATTTGAAATTGCACTACAATTGGCATTGTGAGTGAATTAACATAAAGATCGTATTGATTGTGAGCAAGTCATTTCATGGTTCGAAAATCACAATTCGATTTCGACGTCGATGCCGCGACTGTTCATTCACCAAACGGCCAACATCGAAAACAAGTAAAGAAGAAAACGAATACAAAAAAAACGGCACCAAAACACGCGGATGACGATACGTCGATGCATCGCTCGCAAAAAAAGGTAAACAATAAGGAAACGATGACAAACGAAAGAAGACACAACACGAATCGCTCGACCAATTTTGAATGTGCAAGCTCTGGCATCAAAGTGGAAACACGTTTGAAGCCATTTGGTTGTGTGTCGACTGGTCGACCAACTGGTTGATAGGTAGGTTATTGTGTTGCATAGGCGGTTTATGCCACAGCACGGTAATTCGTTTTCTTGGCGCAAACCATATTCGACCGTCGCGCAACAAAGAAACCGAGTGATCGATTGAACCAATTTCACGTTGACCGATTGGTCGATTGCTCAAATTGGACGCTCGGGACATGCCGTTTTCGATTCAACTCTTGTTTGCAAAAGCAATTAAAGTGGATTGACCAAACTCAGTCGTAAGGTCAAGCATGCTGCCGGGGACGCGTTTTCAACGACTATGCTGCTTCCACTGAAGCCACTCCATTCCAACGGTGTGAAACAAAGCGAATTTTATTTTATTTTAATTTTTCTTCTCGTTTTGTTCTTGTGTGTGCTGTTGTGGTTGTGCTCGATCGTTTTGCAAACGACAACTGAAAATGAGACGATCATTGGATCGTTCGGGTAATGGGAACGTTCACCGAAAAAACTGTTGTGACAGCCAGCGAATGCGTCGAGTGAGTGGTTTGGCGTATTGTGTGCGCGAGATTCAAATTTCATCGTCACCGTTTTTATGGCGTTTGTTTAGCGATTATGACAAGTCATTTACCAGTGTTTTTGTGGCAGCCGGTTTTCATTACGATCGAATTGAATCGAATGCCGAGAATTGTTTGGTCTTTTTGCTGGCAAATGAAGAAATCACTTGGATTTTCAATGCGGTTTTCTTGCTTTGTTTTTTCGCTTTGTTTTTTTCGCCTTCTTCTCGACGTTTACTCGGAACGGCATGAAATTCACATTCACGATCAATCACCACTTGGACCGTCCCGTCCAAATGACGATCTCTCGTGCAGCGAATTCAGGGTTAATTCATCATTTTTAACGATGGCAACCTCAAGGCTCGACCAAACCCTGAACGAGCTCGTTTGCACGAATCGAATCAATTAGCTGATATTAACCGCTCGATCAGTTCGGTGCCAGCATGATCAATGTCAACCCACTTTCGATGGCGAGGGGCAAGGAAGAGAAGGAAAATAGTTTTATCCAAAATTTTCGAAAACATAAATCAACGAATCCATCATTTTGGCACATTCAACGAAAGTTGCTGGCGACCACTTAAGAAAGCAACCGCATTTCACTGGCAACGCGGCAACAACAATGCAAATGTGTGTGGAAGCAAATCCATTTTGGCGATGTTAATTACGGCAACATCCAACAAATTCACGTTCAGCAACCGGTTCTCTCGGCCCAATCGATGTCATTGACTTGATTACGCGTCCCATCAGCACGACGACGACGACACTCTCGAGAAGACAGTATCGATTTGGTTGGAATAAAATAAACATCACTCGTCATATTTATAATTTGAATAGCAGTCGGTCGCTCTTCATTCTGGAGCCCCAGAGCGCCATTGCTTGTCTTGCGTAAGTGCCATTCCGAAATGTTTACAACCGAAAAATTTGATTGTGTTTTTTCCTTTCCTATTCGAACGTTTCCGGCTGATCTTAAACAGACATAAGCGTGCTGAATTCGTTTAGCACCGTAAAAACGATCCAAGCATTGAAAATTCATGTGCTTGAGATCGATGGAAAGTTCTCACAGCTGAACCAACCGAGACGATTGCGATCACAGCGATCGCCACTAAATGAGCAATCAAGCAGTTTTTCGTCAATTTAATTTTCGATTTTTACAAATCACCGGTGATGGTTGATGGTCGTCGACGACGTCAATTGTTGACAAAATAATGAAAAGAGTCAAGTTGCTGCGCCTTCAATCGCGTGGTTTTTTGGCGGACGCGCTTGAACGATCGCAACAAATTGTTTTTTTTCGGGAACGATTTGAATGGATTCCGGTTTGAACAATGCGACTTTCGGTGGCAATCAGAGCGTGGGTTGGAGGCGATTGGGCGACACACGATCGGTGTTTATTGTTGAGCTGGCCATTTGAGTGGTTGTGGCGATCCAAGGTCGGAGATCGTCAGCTAAGCCACTCATTTCACAGACATCCAATTCAAAATCATTTAGTCTCAAATTGAAGAAGCAAATTTACCCTCGAATCCTCCTCGAACGAGACCCCTCTCGTCCAACCGGCGGTGCTGTCGGAATCGGCACGAAATAACCAAATTTCGGTAAACTATACCGTTGTCTCCCTCTAATGCTGGCCGTTCGGTTGAATCGACGATGCACAACATTACATTCCCGGCAGAATGTGTGATCATTCCTGAAATGGCGATCGTGTGGTGATGACGATGACACTGACGATACATCACCATTGACATCTGCATCCGTATGGTACTCATCGTACGAACGACTTCCATATGGAGGCGACCACTGTAGCGACGATCGCTGGTTCGGATGTGACATTGAATATGTCATTTTTGGTATGCGATTGATCTTTCAGCGTGGCCCACTCGGCAAGTCAAGTGCTAATCAAAATGTAATTTATGTCAATAGATCACTCATTCACACGCCAATCCAGTTCACTTGAGACTCTCGTAAATGGCCGTTTTTCGTCACTCAAATTACTCTACGCGAATGTTTGTCATCACAATTTATTAGAGTCGTGACGGCTTTTGTGTCTGCCACTCTTCGACAATCACTTTGGTTCTGGTTGGAAGCACTCAAATGACGCGACGGAACTAACGACTTGCCGATGGAGTTATGCAATTTTCAGTTGAAAAGCCCACTAAGCCCACAGAATCCACAAAATCCACTGAGACCACTTGGCCGGAGTTTGCGGGGAAATCGTCAAATAAACGCGTTAGCAATTTTCACTTTCACTGTGGCGGCCGAACATGGGCTCATCGTTAAGACGATGTGCGATCCACGCAATTGACTCACTGAATGACAATTCGATGAATGCCGCATCGACACCGACAGTCTCCAAAAACGACCGCACCGCACTTTTGTCGAGAGAATAAACACACCAAGACATTCTTTTTCTATTTCGAAATGCGGCCTACAAATGACCCGACCGACTACGCAATGGGACATCTCTGTCTGTCTCTCCCGCTCATCAAACTGAATGGATATTTTTGAATTAAAATGCTAAATAGAACGTTCACACGAATGGTGACTTATAGGTTTTTGCTTTTGTTTCTTTCGATGGCGAGCTGTGGCATCGTCGTTTAATCGTTTCTCCCAAAGTGATTGTGTGTGTGTGTGTTTGCGTTTGTATGTATGAATGTAAGTGCTAGCCAGTTGAATAGCGCGTCTGCCGTCGCAACGATTCCAATGGGCATTTTCCCGAAACGACTTGGCACCTGTTCAACTCCCAGACTCTAGCGATCATTGAGAGTAATTTGTTGTCGGAATTTTGACATTTTCAAGGAAACATTTTGCGAGAAATTTCGAAAAATCGGTGAACCGGTGATTTTTCCTGAATCATTCGGGTCGAGTTGAATCGCCTTATTACCGTTCACCGTCTCAGTGCCTCGACCATAATTTTCAATTCTGTCCGATAGGGGCCACAGCCTCATTAGAAGTGAATCTCAGTTGGTTTCAACTCATAAATGCTGCTGTTGAACCATTTGGCCCATAACGCCATTCGTAATTATAGTAATTCGCTATGATACGGGCCCATTCAAAGTGATTTCGAAGAAGAGCCAGTAATTTCATTCAAATTGATTCGACCGAAGCGCTCTTTCATTTTAACGGTTCACTCCGAAAATACCGACGCTCCGTCGTTGCAAAGAAGGAAAATCGACAGATTTCGACATTTCGGAAATTTTTATAAACAAAATAAGCATCGATCGTAATTGATAGAACAAACAAGCCATAAATAAACTCTAATTGATGAGATGATTGTTGGACGATGCACTCGTCGGTGACGCATGGCTGATGGTGGACTTCATTAAGCTCTAATTTTGGCTTCTTCAGCCAGTTAATTATGTTTGACAAAGGGATTTGGAAGGAGATTGTTTGGGAGTTCCGTCGATGCCGGATGATCCCCAAGAATGCCGCGAGTGAGTTATTAGATCGCTGTGAGTCAGCATCGCCATCCATCACCGAAGCAATTTGATAAATTCTTCGGCGATTTGTTTTGATTTCGTTCGTTTATTTTTTCGATTTGAATTCTCACTGCAAACGCGATTCGATTCGATTTCGATTCGATGCGATGCCAAACACGATTCGCTGTGGCGTGTGGTGTCTGTGTGAGTGCGACGGTGTCAAAGTTAATTTTCCATTTTGAATGCGATGCGCGCATCGGTGAAGCGACGATGGATAATTTATGATAATGAATTTTGTTTCGTCGAACGTAAAACAACAGAACAACACGCCGGCTACCAGTGTTTGGGTTCGATGTTTATTTTCATTGTGCGTCTTCGTCTTGATCGACGTCGTCTTCGTTTGTTACTTCAGCCGTGTGTTTTTTGCTTCGTTTCGTTGCTGGTTTTTTTTGTTTGGTTGGTTTCCGTTTGGCAAACAGACCGACCGTTGCGAGAGATATGAATTCGATGACTTGTGGCGATTTATGTGTAATTTGATATGAAATCGATAGATATCCAGTGGCTGACGGATGAGAAAGTGGTCGTGCGGGGGTTTTGAAGCATCGATCGGTTTTTGGTGTGATCACCTGAACCGGGTCGATCGATGAAATTCAATCGCCGGTGGTTTTGATCGGCTGAGAATATCTGTTGAAATCGCGTGGGTTTGATGAGATAATGTCTGGAAATCAACTTGAATTTGATGCTTCGTCGAAAGTTGCCTCTCAGCGCCGCCACTGATTGAATTTCTCTCGCGATCGCAAATACCAAATGCAAACATCACCACGAAATGTCAACACTGATTACATTAAAAGTCAACATAATTGAATAAATCACTCGGGCAATCATCGTTCGTCGTCGATTAACGATCAAATTCGCGATCGCCGACAAGCATTCGGCAGCAGAGAACCGAATGATATGCTGGTGTTGAACGATAACAATTCGAAAAGCAACCAGTCAACTGCTCAGACGAAAGCGATGAATTATCACGAATTATGTAAATCGAGACGAATTTCGAATTGGTCGCGTGGAACGTTCGCACATCGGAATGATTGAATGACTTGAGCTTTCTCGCTTCGCGAAATGGACCGATCTTGTCTCGCGTGCAGGTCCTATCCATAAACGTCTGTCTGTCGATTGAATCGCATGACAAATTGGTCGATCGTTCAGGAAAACAACGTTAACGTGTCGGTTTATACCGTTTTGGCTCTGCACTTTGACCGCCTACGGAATTGACCGAATGTGCGCGGCATCATCCGAATTGACGACGCCGGAATGGACTTCGTTTTGTTGATTTTTCGAAAACGATGATATTTAAATGAATCTCTGACGGAATACGTAATGAGCTGATCAAGATTTGTAGTGATTTCACGTTTGAATTAAAGCGATTCGGTCATTTGGTGATATTCAATTTCGCTTGAGGCTCTCATTTTTTTTGGAATTATTTCCATTTTATTGGACTTTTGGAAGTTTCGGTGGCTTTTCGGTAGTTTTCGCAGTCTTTGGAGCTTCATTTTAGAAGGTTTAGGAGATTTAGGAGACTTTAAAGATTTAGGAGAATCTGAAGATTTAGGACATTTTGGAGATTTAGGAGACTTCTAGCAGTTTTCGGAGTCCATGCAATTTTAGGAGATTTCAGTTTTACGAAAGAGGAAAAGAGGTGAATTAAGTCAAATATCTCCCATTTCTAAAAGGCTTTCCACCAAAAATGATCATTCCAGATGTGATTAGTTTCCCTGAAGACGTCGACCAATCAAAGCATTGAGAGATTGGCAACGCTCACCATACAAATTGTTGACCCACTCCATCATCCAACAAAATGTCCCCCAAACCTTTCTCATGTCATAATTCCCGTAGAAATCACACTTAAATGTCGATAAAATTAGAGCCAAGGCGATTACAGTTAGTTTTATAAAGAC
>JANSTV010075838.1:0-10220 GCA_027564135.1 Lestremia cinerea | reverse complement strand
AGGCGATTTGGCTTCAGGTGTTATCGCATCCTGACATCTTGCGCACTCGCATCTGTGGCCCGCCATTCGGCAAACGTCCCACCGCCTTCTGGGTGAATGCACGCGATTTTATAATTTTGGTTAAACTGAAACGATTCCGATGTGAATTCGGCTCTCTGGGAAATGATCGAGAGCGCGTGTGGGAAGGGGCGACTCAGTGGTCGCATATCAACCAACGATGAAATTAATTAGGTTTTTCTCGTGTTGTGGTGTTTCCTTTGGTTTTAATCGAACCGCGGTTCGTGTTTCTAATCGTTCAGCTCGAACATGAGCATTCTCGTTTTTGTTCGATTTTGTTACAAAAATTAAAAGATTTTTCATGCTTTCCCCTTGACATGCACATGCTCGATGATCAAGTGCGATTGGAGGCGCTGAGGGGTGGGAGGATGAATAGGCATTTCGAGATATAATCGATGCCCAGTCCGATTCGATAATGGGGCGGTGGAGGGGAAGGGTAAAGCAAACCAATTGAAAATCACTTAAAAGAGGCCGCCTGGAGCGGAGTCCTCTCAAAGCTAAGCTTCAATCCATCAAGCGAAAACCTTGCCAAATCATCGATGAACTCCATTGTCGAAGTGGAGGCTCCTCGAACCGACTTCTTTTGCTGAATGTTTGAGAACCAAATGCAGGCCTTGCTGATCGCTCGCTACTCATCAACTCTGGTTGGGGCGATGAAGAATGCATGTGCGTCCATTTACAACCTGAACGGTTCACTTTCGACACCGAAAGACAATAACCGATCATGAACAAGTGGCTGAATTAGTTCGAGAAGAAAAAATCATCAAATTATTGTTTGAGACATCATCTCCGCCAGCATATGTTTGTCGTTTGCTGCAATCAATTCTCTGGAGGGCAATCGCAATGTGTTCGATGACAATCATTTTCAATTTTCAGCATTTCGCTATTGTTCAATCGGACATCTTTGAATTCGATTCAATAAATAACATTCACAACTGAGCCGGTGACTGAGATCGTTCATTTCGAGGGAGCCTTTTGTTATAAATGTGAAAGTTCTGTGGTCACCCCCACGCAGAGTCATTTCTTATCCCTGGGAGATCTCTTCAGGCCCGCCAGGGTCAGAATTCCAGTGTTCTACAGTTTCAAGGTCTAATTGTCTCATTCATTCGATCTCGGCTTCAAGTCGCCCCCCGCCGAAATGGTCCGTTAAAGCTTTACTGCCCTTCAACTCATCGAAGTCCACTCCGGCCTCAATCAATCGCCCCGAACGCAATGAGATTAATGTCACACAAAGCCTTCAGCACCGCAAGCCCGTCGAATGTCCATTTGCGTGACAACCGCGCTTTAAGCCCATTGCTCAATGCAAATGCGGGTAATTGTTATTTTGTTGGGGAATCAAAACATGAGATCTAACAAGGAGCCCTGACCAACCGCTGGGCGACGGTAATGTGTCGCACCGTCGGTGTCGCTTTGATGTATGGAATCGCATCGAATGCTCATTGGGCTTTTTCATTTATCGTGGCAATGCTGGCCGGGTTGGACGCTGGAAATCGTTTGTAATTTTGCCTTAAACGGCCGCATTTAAATTGTTCAAGCGTTTAACACGAACCGACGATTTATTGGCCCGTTTTATGAACGACTTGCGAACATGCTAGTCGCTTCGGTCAATCCGAATGCTCATTCTGGGGGTCACAAGGGAATCTCATGGGGGCCTGGCTGTCAGCAACACCTTCAATAACTGAGCAATCAGGGTGTTTCTTTTTTTTTTTTGGCAGAAAGCGAGTCATGAAATGGCACTTGGTGGCGCCATCTCTGGACGAATGTCGTCATTGAAGCACAGCGGGAGATACTATTTTCGACCAAGACCTTTTCGAGATTCGAAACAAATGGCATTCACAAATTTGGCGGCTCATCGATCCCCATATGGGTGGATTCTCGATGAGACTTTGGCTCGTCAATAATTTGCAAATCAAATGGGCTGCTCCACCGAGCTCTCCATTAGCACGTCTTCATACCTTGTTTCATTCATCTTGTTGCTAGCTTTTCCGTTGGATGAGCTTGAGAGTGTTCATAAAATACCGTAAAGCACAATTCTGCGACAAAACATGGAAAACGAGAGACAAGAGGTTGTTGGAAGCCACTCGCTCACATCGCCTTTGTGATTTCGCTCCAAAAACGCATTCCACTGATTCGCACACGATTCATTAAGTCGAATGTACGTCATTCAGAATTCCGCGGGAACACCACGTGCCCGAGGCGCTTGTAATATCAACGACCAAGCTCGATCATTCCCCGGAAACGCAAACGTCTATTTGCAATCGAGCCATGCGTGGCTCAGCTCCCACGCGCAAGACAGCACTGCGATGCCGTTCCAACATTCCAACGCATCCCGAATTCCCAAAATGGGAATATAAGCAGTTGCGCGATCAACGACAACTCAGTCGCTCTGTGACCTTTGCCAGTGTTTGGTGTGAATTTGGAATAATTTCGAGATGAAGCCCTGTTTGTGGCTGATATTTTTTGTGTTTTGTTCAATGCGGATTGAATCGTAAGTTTGAAGTTGACGGTGATTTGCAAGCAAGGCATTGGTTTTCCGCGAAGAGATCACGTCGAATTTTCTCACAAATCATTTTCGTTCCTTCCAAACCGCAATAAGAGATTGCGTGGCGATTTCTTGTCTTGACTGAGTTGAATTGATCAACAAAACACAAAATCGAATATCGATTGACGCAAATCACTAAATCAACAACAAAATAAATTAACGACGCAATTCGTGATCATTCAAAAACATCTGTGGAATCTACACAGAGCCTCGAACAAATGATGATGCGGAAATTCGATGAAAACAGAGGCACCTGTGTTTGCCCTCGAAATCGAAACGGTAGAAATGGTGTCGCAGCTCGAAAACAAAAATGCGAAATGAAAACGGAGGAGACGAAGATATTTATTTGACTTCCTTCACGCGCAGTCGCTATCGAGAACCGTTTTTCGAGGTTCCTATCCGCAGAGCGCGATCCGAACACCTCAAAGTCGATCGACGATGTTCTCAGAATTGATCATTATTGCCACGAATTCGTGATCGTTCGTCTTGTTTTTCTCGCAAGATTTCCATTGTGCTTTGGCGTCTTCAGTCGAATGACGTCAAGACTATCGTTCGCTGCGCGTGTTTATAAACGAGAAACTTGGCGCCACAATGTCGACGGGTAGCTTGAAAGAGAACTCGTGCATCAATTCACCCGCCGACACCCACCTTTCTCACCAGAGATTATCCATTTTGCCTTTTCCCCAAATTACAGAATTCAATGCGTGAAATTGGAGGATTACGAGCAAGGGTGAGTTCCACTAGCCGACCGGCCGAATAGCTCCAATTGAACCAACGTGAAATACTGTAGGGAGGACCTGCTGGACGCATTCACGAGCGCTATGCGAGGCGGCGAATATTCATTTTTGCCGAAACTCATGCAGCGCTTCCAATTGTTGGCGAGGAAATGTTCAATCGACTTCGATCCGATGTATGCGATTACACGCAAAATGTCCGAAATGATCGACGCAGCGAGAGAGGCTGGGGCCAAGGCTGGAGCCTCCATCTGGTCTGAGCTAACAAGCTTGAGTTTCTTTTGGGATGCAAACCAGGAAAACCCATGGGATTTGATCGAAGCTGCAGAAAAAGTTGCTGAGGACAAACTGAGGTTTGACAGATTTGGGAAGAGTTGAGCGTTTCCGGACTTCATTTTCGTTTTCCGCAGAAACTCATTCCGATCGCTTTTCAAGTTCCGGCTTCAAGAGTGAGATAGCTTCCAGTCGAATACCGGGTAGCAATGTCAACGTGCATTTTTCAGACACGAAGCTTTCAACCTTTTGACGCAGTCGAAGAAAGAGCGTGCAATGGATTTCGTGATTGTGGTCGATCAACTTCGGCAGTTTTGGAAGAAGCAAGTGGAAGAATCACCGGACTTGGTGCCGTACACTCCGGAAGTGGCCAAACATCAAGCGTACGTTCGAGAGTGCTGAATTGCAATGCGCTGGAATCAATCAATTTGCGTTTATCGAATTCTAGACAAAATCAATTCGAGAGACATCAGTTAGTGAATCACTGGGTGACGGCGGTTTTGTAAGTTCCTTAGCCGCATTTTGATAGCACGAATGTTCAACTGAACGCATCGACGCATCTCAGATGCTCCCTTTCATTCGACGATGGGATGATATCTGCAGAGCAAATTGCTGGAGACAAGACCTTGATGGGACTCTGTCGAATATGGCTTGATGGCGCAGGTGACAGGTGAGTTGCTCATCATCAAAATGCAAGCGGACCCTCTCAGTTCTATTTTTTCTGAATTATCGCAGACTAAACATGATGTGAGTTGCATTCACCAATTTCGCGATTTTGAAATGCGATGAGGCTGAGGGCAAATCATCCGTTTTAGAACCACTCCCGACAAATCACTGCGATCTTACGTTTTGCATCTTGAATGGGCTGCAGTCGATCCGGATGCAAAGCAATTGGAACTCGCCAAGACTTGCATGAACTTTCTAAGATTTGGAATGGCAACCAATTCGAAAAGGTAAGCTTGAGATTTCTCCCGTAAATGTCGGAACTTTGATCAAAGCTGCTTGTAGCATACATGCCGACACCGCCATGAGAATCCTCAATCTCTTCGAATTTGAATTTAATCAAACGCGATTGGGCAAAAGTGAGAGGGAGGAGCAAGCAAAGCTCATTCCAAATTTGATGGAAAAGATGTGGCAGATCGTAAGTGAAAGAGGCGCCGAGCAGGAATTTTCCAGACGCTTGGCGGAACGTTTCGAACGGGTTTTGGATGAAATTGACATGGAAATGGTCGTCATCTTTGAAAGTGCATTCGACAAGGACGAAAATAGCTCGTTTTCAGGACTGAATCTGCGGCATAGGTTTGGATGGTCGAAGCCTATCCATGAGACGCTGCACGATTATGTTAAATTTAGCGGATCGCACATTTTTGGATTGTCCGAAAACTGGCGCAAGGTGTTGCTCATCCACAATGGTTTATGCCAAATGGGGGTCAAGTGGGTACTTGAATCCTGGTGGTGGCGTCCTTCTAACATTTTCTCATTGCATTTTGATGGTGCAGGCTGCCTGGCTCTACCGTCGCAATGTTTAACAGAGTCTCCGAAAACCTTCTTGAGTACAAAGGGTTCGATAGATTCAAGCCCACTTGTACGTTGCAAGAGCTCTCAGCCGAAAAGGAAATATACAGTTTTGAGTGAGTTTTCATTTCCTTGGCATTGCCCAGTTCCAGTTCGTGAACCAGACGACTATTTCCAGAGTTGTGGCTTCAGAACAAACCGAGGAGAAGTTTGCTGTGGTGATGGTGCCTTATCACTTGAATTTGGTGGATTTGGGCTATTTTGATGATGGAAGGGATGGTAAGGAAGCTAAGGAAGCTGATTCCTCCCTTGAAGCCGATGAGGAAAATGTATCTAAACCGCTGGTGACATATCGAGGGCTGTAGTAAGTGTTTTTCCCTCGGAAGCACAAGCACAATCACTATGGGTTTGCCGTTTAACAGCGATGAAAGAGATTTCATGACTCTCGGTCCAATCCTGCGGGCTAAAAGTAGAGATTCTAGACTTAAGTGAGTGGTACCATTGGCAAATCAAACAGATCCAGTAAGCACGAACTATGTTCTCCAGCCGGAATGAATATAGCAGCGGCTTGATCATCCCAACCGTTGAGTGGCCCACTGCAAAGCCCCAATTACTGATTGGACCGTCTAAGTAAGTATCATTCATTGATTTTTATTAACCCTGGACTCCTCGATGCGAATGGCTCAATTTTCAGAGGAGAAGATGTCGAAAGAATGATTACTACAACTGTTGATAGAACTCCTGGGGAAATGCCACGGCTCCCAATGCCGCCAAAGTAATTATAATCGGTTCTATTGGTGTCTTTCTCAGTGTCTGAATTTTTTCTTCTTTGTTTTCTTCGCTATGAATAGATTTTCTATCGCAGAACCTCCACAAAGTAGGAGAGATGACCTTGCTGTCGTCCTTTTCACACGTGGGTAAGCATCAATCGGTTAAATCGACGCAATCAGTCGACATAATTTTGAAAATGCATTTGAATTTGGGCGTTTCAGCTCTCAAGATTTGGCTTGGTCCCCAACTGGGCGGTCACTCGTCCCTAATACCCCCAAGCGTGCTGAAATGTAATACTAACCATCAATTACGGCGCTGCAAGATTGTATGAGGTCTAACTTGTCGATCTTCCCAGGCGTATTGACATAATAATGAGATCTGTAGCCGCCCTGAACGAAATGATCAACAATCAAATGTTGGTTGCGCGGGATTTCATCAGAACTGAAACCGTTGCTGCAATTCTGACAATTATTGAGGACTTGATTCTATTCAATAGTCCCTACCCCCTGTGAGTGTGCATTGCGAGTGCTTGTTATCTACAATTGAAATGATCCGAAATCAATTCGCAGATCGAAGCTCATGATCATCGCCCGGTTCATCCATGAGGCGCAGTTGAAAGGAGTCGTACGTTCCAACTACTACGAGCCGTCTGGGGCTTTGCTGAGATACATCACACGCCGCGTGCTGAACGAATCGAATGATCGCAAAGCTGTCGAAAAACGGTAAATTGAGTTTGAGTGAGATGAACCTCGGCTTAAATTCTTGATTCCAGTTTGATACTCGACCTCCGCAATCTGATTATCAAAATCGACGGAGCGGATGCCATCAGAAATAGTCCGCATATGATTCAAACGCTGATAGAACGATTCAAACTATTGGATGCTATGGGCATTGAGTAAGATCTCAAGATACCTCCGGGTTTCTTCAAATGAGTCTCAACGCATCGCTTTCAGCATGTCGTCCGAGGCGAAGCGAGTGAGAACCCTCTCCACCAGACTGAATTACCGCGAAATGAGATTCATAAAAGACGACGAGATGCGGGATGCAGTTGTGAAACTGAGCGGAATTTCAGAGAGGTATCGTTGAATCGCCCCTCTGAATGATCGAGCAGTTGATCATTTAACTTCCTTTAGGTTGACCGTGGGGCCCTTGTACGCAGCCACCCATTCCGATCCTCCCAAGGCCATTGAGCCAACATCAACTGAAGAAGATGCGATAGAACTCACACCTTATTCTGAACCATTTGTTCGCAAAGTTGTTTTTGGAATGATCAAGTTGGATGCGATTTGCCAAGAATAACAGTTCGATTTCCAACTTTGTGCTTACCTTTCCAGATTGTCGTCTGAGCAACTTATGGAACTGATCTATGACATACTGGATCGGAACATCCCCGGAATTTTCCCAGAGTCCACAGCCGCCTTCCTTGTGGAGCAAATAGACCAAAATCTCCTGAACAAGACAATTGGGCGGTTTGTATTTTCAATCAACCAACCCTCGAGTGTTTTATCATTATAAATTTGAATCGCGTTCTTGAAATTGCAGAGCAAGGGATGATCTGTCAGCTATTATCGATAATCCAGGCGCCTATTCAATGACTGACGTCATCAAACTCGTCCAGCGCATATTAGTGCTTTACCGCCATTATTCAAACTTCGAACTGGGAGTGATACCATTGAAAAATCTAACGGAAGTTATTGAAATTTGTGGAAACCTGCCAAAATATCTGTGTGAAGGCATCCGGAAGGCCATTCAAGAAGAACAACAGACAGCTGCCGTGTCTTCGGTGCTTGATAGAATCGCAAACGGGGAAATGTCAATTATGTGGTGAGTCCAGTTTGGAATTGGCTCAAATAGAGGTGATGATTGAGTCTCGGTTGCTCATCAGGCCTAGTGAGGCGCCAGGAACCTCAACAACTTCTGGAATGGAGCTGATGGATCCGGAGTTATTGACAACTTTAAGGAGTGACTCTAAATTTGCCCATTTCCTCTGGAGGTAAAAGTCAAAGAACTCTTGGAGCTTTGAGTGATTCTATCCTCTTTTAGAGAATCGCTGGGAGGACCGTCCAAAACAGCCGCCGAACAGGAAGCACGCATTAAATATGAGTTCTGCAGACAATTGTCATTCTACTTCTTGACCAAGTAATTGTGTGGACGTAGCAAAGCGAGGAAGCGAGGAAGCCAATCTCTTTATGATTGCAGATTCGCTCGAAGCCAACCTCAAGCCGGCCTCATCCTAGATATTAGCCAATTGCGTTCTCTGATCGGTGATAAATTTGAAGAGCACGTCAAAGATGTCTTGGCTTTGAAGAAGGATTCGGATATGCCAGTAGCGAAAGCCAATGCCTTCTTCATCATGAGGAAGTGAGTCCACGCTCCTCGAGCACCATCGTCACGGTTATACTTGTAAATCTTTGAATTGATTGAAATACTATTTTTCACAGAAGGATTCAGCCATCGGCGAGTAGATTTCAAGAAATGTAATGACTCGTCGTAAGAGATATTCTGGCTCGACTTTTCTTGATGTTGATTTTTTCCAGACTAAAGAGCTCAGACATCTACAGATTTCTCCCTTCGGGCTTGAAAGATCTCGTGCATTTAAAAGATCCAAAATTAGTGCGTCAGCTGTTCAGTGTCATCTCATTGGAGTCATCTCATCTCATTGGAGTCGAGAGATATATGGCGAACAGAGTGTAAGTGGGTTGGACGTATGATTGATCGATTCAAAATGGGGCATTTCCGCAGAGTGGCTGAGTTGATGATGGACTCCTTTTCACAACACCCTGCCGGTCGTCAAGTTCTAATGCTTGAAAATGGGCTTGCGAGTGATGCTGGCGTTGGTGGTCCCTCTGAAATCGAAGCAGTCACTGCTGAAATCGCTTCTCTTTCTGGTGATGGGGGCGGATTGCAGTTGATCGAAGACCTATCTTCAAGGTAAGAACGAAGGTTCATCGAATTTCCATCTCGAATTACCCATTAAATCGCGTGCAGCATTCGAGATTATGAAAGTTTGGGTGAAACAGTAAACCTATCGGATCTAGTCGCATCCACTGTGTTGTTTCGGTGAGTGTCTAGAACTGATTAGATTCGTCGAGAACTAATTGGAATCGTCCTACAGCCGTTATCCCGCATTGGCCGGCCTTCCGGAAATGTAAGCGTAATCACAAAGCAATAGAAGAACGAAACCACAATTGAAAGCGTTTCAGGGTCAAGCAATATGAGCCCATACTTGATCCGGCCTCATCCCAAGCGCTGACTCGAACATTTTCTGGACGGGATCTCACTTCACTCCTGAAGTTAGTGGATGGTTTTCAATCTGAGTGAGTGATCCGCAATGGAATGATGGGCATTCGATTGAATGTTTTTGTCTGTAGACTTCCCAAGACTCAAGGACAAGTGATGGTCTTCAAAGGATTGCAAGAAATGTAAGTTTATTATTTATTTTTGGAAACCATGATTGACTTCTTTTGATTTCAGACTTTCTAATGTTCAGTGGGTTTTATTCCATCCAAGGGTGCATGTCTGATTGACCAGTGATTGCGAACTTAAGTTTCTGAATATTTCAGCCCGGGTCAGAATAATATTAAGCGCCTGAATTCTGAGCTATCGTCTCTGCAAACTGGCAGCGAGAAAATTCAATCGCAGCTCAGTCAACTCTTGAAACTGTATGATTTGCTGGCAATTTCAAAGCAAGACCTAAATTCCGCTCGATTCACAGGTTTTTGGCGAGCAATTCTGGTGGAACCCAACAACAAATATTAAACTCAGCCGAAAGTCAAATCACAGAGGACCCGTAAATCATTGCTCTCTCCGATGTCAACAATCTTTTCCACGCCGTATCGTTTCAGGATAATCATCGATTTGCTGGAAATATCCGAACTGTACGAACAAGCTCACAACATTTCGTTCACGAAATTAATTCCGAGGCCTTTCAGATTGACCAAAACTGGTGCCATCGATTTATTAAGTGAAGATGACAAGAAGATGATTTGGGGTGAGAACGTTGCAGACATTCGCGAGCAAGGGGATGTCAAGAAGGCTGCCTTGGATAAAATGTATGTTTCAAATCGTTTATTGGCGGACTCATACGTCTCATGGGGTCCAACGGGTTCTCTTTCAGACTTTCTCATTTTGTGGACGAGTATGTTCGAGGCAGTCAGATTCTCGTGACTACGGGATAATTTTGAGGTGTTTTCAGGTGCCGAGATATGCCAGAGTTTCAAAGCCTCAAAATCGATGAGAAGCTGCCAGTCGTCAATTCAATGAGTGTGGATGACATGATTGGGCTTTTGAACCGCGTCGCGAAACGGTGAGGCTAAGCCTCGCTTTGA
>JANSTV010075827.1:0-10223 GCA_027564135.1 Lestremia cinerea | reverse complement strand
AAACTTATTCATAAATGCACCGAATTTCGACAATATTTTCACTGATTTTTTTGGTCATCTTGAGGCACTGCCTGAATTATTAAGAGTCGTTGAGCCTTAGTTTTGGGACGGAACTGGAAAGAAAGTATCAAATTGAATATGCGCCTCATACAGGGTTATGGTATAAGTACCAGACAATATCTGGTAGTCCAGAGCACCTGTTTTCGTGGCATCTCACTCGCGAGTACATTCCTGTGCCGCCTTGTTCTCCAACCAGCCGCAACGCAATACACAACATTCATTTTAACCAGAAATTTGTCGCTAGAGCGTCTGAATATCGACCGACTTGAACTTGAAAACGGCAAGGAGGGTAGTTCGAAAATAAAATTCAAGAGCAAACAAAAACACATTGCGTTATGTTTTGATTTCTTCTTTCGCAGCTTGAATCGAAGCTCTTGAACCAATTTGCGGTGTCAGTTGGAAGAAGATTGGGCCGCAGACCACTCCTTCGAACCCCATGTTGGCCACATATGCTGTTCAGTGCAATGAGAAAGGACACGCTGCACCCGGTCGCTTAGGGTTTTGAACTGCCCTTGCCCAGCACGAGACAACGAGTGCGACTGTGAAATGATGACGAATATCTCTTTTTAACTTGTCTTCGCAACCGCAACTCAGTGTGCCAAAACCAATCGCAATTGGCAGGACGAAGACTTGGAAATGATCGCTGCCATTCGATTACCGCTCCCGGAATTGAATCGAGAGGAGTATGATTCTCCATCTGGTAGACGGGTCATAGGCCTGCGCAAGTGTTGAACTGATTTTTGGAATCAGAAGGAGCGTTAGCAGTTTAAAGCAGTAGAATTATGGAATGTTTTTGAAAATTCGGCAATAAATTGAACAACTTTTCGAACCGAATACGAAATGTTGATTTAAATTTAATAATTTCAGCGGAAAATCAGTTTTTGTGGTGGCGCAGACAGGTACCTGGCTCAAATCCATCCGTTTACCTTAACTATTCCCAAAATAACTGCAAACAAGCACGAATACGAATACGAAAATACTTGTCCTGTCTGAACGTATGACCAGTCTGTGTCAGCTCAAGATTACCTTCTTACAATGATAGCCCCCAAAGAGAATGAATTCGTAGCGTTGTCTGGTCTTGGACTTATTTCGATCGCATTTGTCCGGCATTCTCGTCTCGATCTAATCGTTTTTGGAACGTGTTTCAACCGATATCGCGATAAAATCCAGTTCACAACACATTTCGGACGCGTTGCAATCGCGGTGGAAATGTATTGAATGTCACAACGCAATTTTGGGACAAACATGTTTCGCTCGAATCATCGCCCATCATCTTCGTCACTCGTAGTGGTTGATAACATACGGTTCGGATTTGCTATAAAACCGACAGCCCAATCCATGAATCGACAGTCAACATTCGTTCAAGATGAAATTTCAATTAACAATTTTCGTGGTTCTTTTTGCCGTTTCGGTAATTTTCTTGGTTTGACTCGAGTCGAAGTGTTTTTTTTTTTTTTTTGATTTAATTTCTATTCTTTCCTTCTGCAGGCAACTCGCTGCTACGCTACAGAGATATTTGATCAACTTGAATGTATCAATCTAGGATTTTCTAGTTTGTCCCAGCACCAAGGGAAGTTCCAATCGTTCTTCGATGGCGAACGTCAACATTACGAAAATTTCCTGAATGAATTGAAAAGGTGTGGCGATGATGAGCGATGCGAAACTGCTCTTCGCAGAAGAACTCGACTCGAACTTTACTCTCGAGTCGATCAGTTGGCTCAACAAGATGATGCGTTGAACCCCTACCTTAGCGTCAAGGAGGCAATTATCGACTGTCAGCACAAATAATCGCCTTCGAAATGTCCTCTTTGGCGTTGTTAAACGTCATTGATTTCATTTTTATTTCGTTTTGGACCTTCGTTCAATCCAGTTGTGCGATCGAATTGAATTTGAATACATTTTCTTTTCATTTGTAACAAATTAATATGTTCGTTTTATTGTGTGTGGAGGTTTTGATTTTCAGTGTTACAGTCCGCTAATTTCCCCCAACACCATCTGTCGTGGTTTTTTGGTTCGCACGTGATGTTGCTTCAGTCGCGCCAAGGCGAAATCACCATTGAAGTCGTCTTCAATCATCTGTATCAAGTGGGTGGCTGCGACACATTTCGAAAAATTCGGGACAAAGATGAATGGTTTCAGCAACCGATTGAAAAAATATCATTTCCAATTGCCTTCAACTCAAGAATGAGCCTGAATCGTTCAAATTCACACTCGATTCAGTCCGGTTGCTCACGTAATTTTCAGACAAATCCAACGATTGTTCTTTCGCTCACAGCTGTGACATTGACTGTCAGGATTGAGTGGCGTCGATGTGAATGTGAGCAGACGAATGCAGATTTCACTCCATCAACGACAGATCCACAATCCACAGTGATAGCACCGTTGCAGCCCCAACACGCTTCAAGTGCACTGATCATTTCAGTTTCGGTTTCACTTCCACATTGCACAAGGATGGCTGTGAAATCACCTCAATGAGAATCCCTTTCCAAGATTCTCGCGTTGAAACTTACCGAACGCCACGCAAAACAATAGAGACGCCAATTTACGCATTTCGCATGACGAGAAATCAAAGCTCTTTGAAGCAACACTTTCTTCAAGAATGATCGAGGCACGGTAGAAACTTCAGCTGATATGGTTTGGTCAGATGATAAGAAACTGATGATCCGACGAGCGAATGAATAAAACCGTCAACCATTCGACGTTTCGGAAGAGTGGTTTATTCAATGCCTAGAGGTTTACTTGTTAGGAAAGCATAAAGATATGGAAAATTTTCAAATAAGTTTGATTTCAAATTGAAGCTAATGGAATTCTGGGGAATTCGCTATCTCTAAGTTATTGCCGCATTTCAGATTGATTTCCAATCAATACTGTAAAGTGGCACCCACCACCGTAGATATTCAATGTTTTGATGAATTGTGTTGTTATTGTGATGACATCATCATCATTCTTATTGCTAGTGTTAGTAGGGCCACTCTCCTCCGTCAAGGTTCAATCGAATTAAGGGATTTCCATTTCTTTCTTGAAATATTCCTCGGTCAATTTACCAACATCACTCAACCACTCCAAAATGGGATCAATTCTGCAACACAAAGACAGGTGGGTGTTCATCATTCCTCCAGTTCAGGAAAACTTACTTAAATCTTGTGAAGAATAAGTTAACGCGATCTTGATGGAAATATTCCTTGAGCCCGTTCACCTTCAGGACATCGTGAAATCTGAAATGGAACAAAATCGTCGCAAGCATCGCTACCGACCATCTTCTGTTCAACTCACATATTGCGCTTCAAAGTCTCACCAAACAGCTCTGGATGATTTGCCGTTTCGATGATGGACACGGTGATTGCCGGAAAGCTTCTCATTTGAGTTTCAGTCACATCATTAATGATCGCAGCCACCAAGTCTCTGTCTACGGACTCAGCGGGGACCAAAGCTCTCGCCCTGTAATCAAATTGACGAGGAAGAAGGTAACAACTTGACTCCCAGCAAAATGTATTCCTCACATTGACTGCAACTGTTCGATGATTGCACTCTTGTGAATATGCTCCTGCCTTAAATGAAACGAATGAATTCAAAGCACTCAATTTGGAGGGAATACGCACTTTGAAAACGCTAGCATGAAATTCGGGAAAACCATCAAAGATGCATAGAATCCCGCTGTCGAGAAACAAAAACAAAGCAGAAATGATTGAAATAACTGTCAGAAATGACGCAATGACCTCACCCATGTGGCCACCCGCGGATGAAAACCTGTCAAAAGAGAACTCTTCGAATTAATCATGAGATTAGCGAACAATTTCTTCAACTCACGCGTCTATGTGATTAGCCCTATAGAGAATGGGAAAAGAAAAATGGATGAATCACCGATGCGTAAACAAATCGTTTGTTCGTTGCTCACGCATTTTTGTAGGCTTCCAGGTGGGAATGTTGTTCTTTACTGAGCCAACTGAAGACGAGAAGCGCATCAGTTTGGCAGCCCTCATGGCCCCAATCAGGCCAAAACTCACCTCTCAATCAAGTTTCGAATGAACTCTTCTATCACGACAATCACTCCCCCCTCAAGCAATCGTTCAAGGGCATCGTACAAAGTCCTGTGCTTCTTTGAGTTGCTCCTCCGCAATCTTCGAGGAATGGGATCCATTGTTAGCTCTGATATCTCAAAGCCAAATGTTAACTCACGCTTGAAGCCCCAGATAGAATCTGTTCCGCAAAAAATATATGCATTATTCATGAGCATTTCCCGGAAGACGTTAGCTTCTCGTGAACTTACAAGGCGTTTTTGATAGCTCCCCAAGCCGGATACTTTAGTGAATCCCGTTTAAACTCTCCGTGTTTAGTGACAATCATCTCGTACGGGCTCACCAATTGTCCGTGCAAGTGTGGCCTCCTTTCCTTGAATATCTGCATCAATCCGTTATTTCCGTTCCTGAGATGCAGAAGATGAATTAATCGATCGACCGAATACGCAAGGAGATCCGCACCATGGGTTGTCATCTGCCACAATGCTAGCTTCCTTTCTCGCCACCGAATCCATAAATTCCGACCAAAAATGTTTTCTTATCGATGGGGCGTCCCCGCTCCTGAATAACAAAAGCCAATGTAAGAAATGAACTGACATTTGCGATGATTTATAGTTACTCGAAGAAGCCATTCACGACTCCGCCGTCGTCTTGTAGCAGGTCATCTCCCGATCTAAACAAAAGATTTGACTTTCGTTACTTTCGCCGCCGCTGGCAATACCACTGCAGCTTTCTCACTCGGGCATCATGGCCAGTGTGCAAAACTCGTTCACCGTTATTTGAGTCGACCCTCGGCTCTCTCCTGGAACTATAACGCCTTGCGAGGCATTTGTGCTGAAAAGAGAATCGTAGAATGATTGCGGTGCTGCAGGGAGGGTCACTCTCGAGAGCCTCTTCTTACGCGAATGCGTTCAATTCGGCAGTCAAAAAATTCAAGTTCCTGCCAGAAATTTAAAAAATGAGCCCAGGTTCATAAGTCACCGTGATGGAACTACCCAAATTCCCGAAACTTTTGAGGGACCTCCAAACTCTTTTCAATGGTCAACTTGCCGGTCAATACCTGATACCAATCGCGATTCTTTTCGCTGAAGTGATTAGTCGCAATCAGCGAGAAAACCCTGAAAAACGAGACAAAACGATGAGCTAAGCCACATCGCCAATATCATCCACGCCATCATCTTACGGGCCCTTCACAGCCTGCTTCACTATATTGATGGCATCCTCGTCGATCGACCTGCAACGAGAAAGGATGCTCAAGCAATCGTTTAAACGGTCTTTGAGGAGAGGCCGATCTCACCGAATTCTGCCGAAAGGCGACCTGAAACGAAATTGTCATCTTACGATCAAAGTAACGTTGAAACTATAGTCATTGCAATTACAGAACGTTTTTGAAGTAATAGTGGCTTATGACTCGCATATCGAGCAGCTTATCAAAACTCTGCGGAAATTCGCCTTTCAGCTTCGTCTCATTTTCCATCAGAAAATCGGCGTATCTAATGGAAGATGCAGGCAAAAATTACGGTTAGCCTTCCTTCGACCATTCGATATTGCTAGGATTTTATTTACAAAAAGTAAATGAATTTTCGGACGAAATTTTTACTGCAAAAGTTCAATACAAAAAACGGAGTTAGACTGCATTTGAGGGAGGCAAGGAGTCGCCTCACTAGTCAGACTTCAGGCATTCCAATATCCGGATGAGTCGAACGTCGTTCGCTTTGGAAATCCCCAACTTGGTGAATTCGCTGGAAATCGAGATGTGAAGTGATTTAAGGCTTCCGGTCGATGTGTGTGCGCACACTCACTGGGATGAGTATTGATCGTGATCACAAAATAGATCTTTCGCTCTGAAAACATGAAACGCAAAGAAATTATCGAATGAGACTTTTCAAATTCGAATCCGCGACATACACTTGAGTCAACGCCATAACGAATGCGTCACTGCCTTGATTCGATCGACGCTGTCTTTCCACCATATAAACATAGACCAAATGTTCGGATGGATCCTCCCATAATTCCATGTTGGCAAACAAAGGATCATCCGAAGTCATCGTCCTCAGATCTTCAGCGAAGCTGAATCGATGAAAAAAAAACACAAACAGATCACCTTTGGGTTCAATCAATCATCGATTTTATGGACTTACGTGGTTTGAAACAATGAATAGGTGTCCGGGATTCTTTGGAAGATAACGAGTCAGTCTTGCTGAATACAAAATATTAGTTCAACCGTCGATGCTCAATTCATACGTATTTATGGCGTCCAGAAATTGACGATCACTTCGTTCACGAATAGCCATCTCATTCAATTCATTTAATGCCCTTGGGTTGCGATCAACGGTTAGCTTCAGTTAGATGACATCTCATGCAGGAATGCTCGCATATTCACCTTTTGACGTACGGAACCTCTACAAATTGAAGAACAAATGACCAGAATCAGCGATCGTGAATAAATTTGAATAGTCTTTTGAAAGAGTGGCTGCTCTTGAAAAGCATAAACGAACCTTGACTTTCAATAAATGTTCTCATTCTGTGAACGAACCGAAAAAAGACCGTAAATTCGAGAAGTGATTTATCTCAGCTTAACCAGCTACACTCACTCTTTTTCCATAACTGAACGAAGAACTGTAGCATTGGGTTCTGAACGATTATTGAGATAACTCCCTGCGACTTGTACTATGTACCGTCGGTTGAGAATCTCCTCCTCTAAATCTTCATCCGCAGACGCAAATTTGAGAGCTTTGACGTGAAGCATTAATCTAATGGGTATGCAGCACACATATTATAAAGTTAACTACGGCATTTGCGTTTTTTTGAGCCACAAATGGATGTCCATCGGATATTACGTTTTATATAAGATTCCGTTTTCGAATGCCCTGTTGAGAAGAATAGTGTGAGAGCGAAAAGGATCGATCGAGAAAAGGGCAACTTGCATTGATTGTGTTCCATATTCTATCAGCAATTTTAAAACTGTGTTAACATCGAGACCTAAATTTTCATAAGCATACATAAATGACCTTGAAATTGGTCAACATATTAGTCGATGCGGGCCTTATGCATTCACTGGGTTCTTACTGCGCCAAGTTTGTACTCAAGATATCCACAACACTGAAAATTGGAGGAGAAGTACAAAATGAAAAAAATGAGAGAAATGTTCGATCTTTTGTCCTCACTATTCAATAACTACGGTTTTGAGATTGTCTTCAATGGAATCTCCTGGCGGCCTATCAGTTTTGATTGAGTTTCAATAGATTTTTTCTTTCTTTGAGATTTGAGATTTGAGATCGTCGCTCACTTTTGCTTGGCCAGTAAGTAGAGTGGCGCCACTTCCTTCATTATAAACGGGTCTCTAAGAAGCTTCGATAAATCAGCTTTATTCACCGTCATTGAATCTTGATCTGCCTCAAGACTAGCGCAATCTGTGAGATATCTGTCCCGGCCGCAAAACCAAATATTAAGTCATTTCCAAAGTTGTGTACGATTCTCTATGGTAGCATTTCTCACAGATCTTTCTCTAATGCTTCCTTGAATCTCTTAGACTGGTCGATGCTGGAATCAAGAAGTTGAGATGCGTTTTTGAGAGAAGCAAAGCGTAATCCTTACGTGCATCCGACCAAAGTGGCTTCAAGTATGGACAGACTGATATTTTGGACAATTTTCGCACCGATGCTAGAAGGAAACAAACGAGATCAGTCGGGAAATGGCCAGCCGTATCTCACACTAAATTAATCTTACTCTGGATTGATGCCAGCTCCACTCAAAAGATAGACCGAGCTTGAACGAAACATCACATATTTGGATTCGTCGTTATGAGTTCCTCCTCGGCACTCACTAATCGAGAACGGCCCCTACGAAATGGCCTCCTCTAGATTCTTTCGCTACCAAGTTATTTAGGTAAAATGTCTTGAAATCTGGTATTTCGAACAATTTTTCTGTCTCGGGGTGTTTTAACAAATCGGCAGCCTTCCCCTTTTCAAATTCGGCATCCAAAGCGGCAGCCTCTGCTTTTCGCCGCGCCGAACGCGTCCCAATATTTGCGACTATTTTTCGCAAGCTCGCAAAAGCTCCGATTTCGGTGTTCTTCGAATTCGCTGCCGCTGTAAAGTTTTTCTCTCAAAGTCACCGTCACCGCGGAAGTTTTTTCGGTGTGAGCATTGGCGCAAATCCAAGTTTTCAAAGTTGACACAGACACATTTCGTCCCTCAATCTGTGGGGACCTGGATCGCTGGGAATCAAAGCCCGACGATTTCCATGGTGGGAAAATGGCAAAATTCGAAACGTTTCGGAAGTCGACTATGGTTCGTCACAGCTGGGAATTCACAGCAATATCGCGTGGACGTCGAAGTGTCCAATTTTTATCGGAGCGTCACACCAAAGTCACGATGTGGATCGTATGGGCTTTTTTGTAGACGTCATACAAGTGTCACTTTTTCTGGGATTTTCCAGCGATCTAGACCAGCGATCTAGACCAGCTAGAGACTCAGTGAAACCGGGGCTATTACCAAGAGGGATCGGGCTACTTTAAGCCAGGAAGGCATCCCGAAACCCTTGGTGTTTGATACAGGTGTCAACCAGTGTAGTCGACATTCCTGAGCGATTAGAACTTTGCCATCTCCAGAGCACGGAAGTCTTCGGGCTTCGATTCCCACCGATCCAAGGCCCCGCGAGCTCCGGCAATGGTCCCACAAATATCCACAAATTGAGTTTGGACGAGCTTCGAATTCGAAGGAGCCCCACAAATTGTGGAAATGCTGGGGAAATGTGCCTAAATCGCTTGGCTCTCTGTACTGAAAACATATTCGAAATTCGTGTATTTGTTGTCCAGTGACCAATTTTCGAACGATATAGTTTGGGCAGGAAGACGACGCGCCGATCGACGCCGAAGAGAGGAGAAAAAGTTTGCGCCAGCCGCCGAAAAAATTCATCGGCGCACTTCTAACTTGGTTCAGATTTTCTTTCTTGAAGGAACTTCCTGATAATCGTTGTGAAGCTTTGAATCGTGCTTTTTTGGTTAGCGCTCATTTGATACTCACATGGCGGACACTTTCTGAAATATTTGAGAAGCGGAAATTGTTATAAAAATCTCATCGGTGGACAAAAGAGGATGGAAAATTTCCATTGTTGACATGAGCCATATTTCTCGAAGACTTTGAAGCGCTGCGATCGAGAAGGAACGACTACACCGTCAATTCATCAAAAATTGTTTGAAATTGTTTTTCGACCTTCACGTCGACTTTCACGTGGAGTTTGATTCTCAGAATCCACTTCGAAAAACACAACTGCGTCAACCGGAGCTCATTTCAAATTCATTCCACACGAGTTTCCTCCGTTCGATGGCTTCGACTTTCGATTTCTGGGAACTGTTCACGTTTGAGCAAGTGCTTCATCTTCAACCAACACGGGCAATGTTTTCAACGGAGAATATTCGTTGACGCAATTTTACCCGGCAAGCTTATTTTCAACTCATCGATGGAGTGGATTGTCGTTGTCAATCTCTTCTCGCAATCTATCGATTTTTTATCAACTCAAATGTACTGATGACAAAATATGTCGGAGGCAATAAGCCCTCTATTTTCAAATCAAATCATCCCGAGATGACTCGCCAGCGGAAAGGCCTTCAGTAACTCTTCTCACGAACTGATTCGAATGGAGAACGAGCCGTATTCACAGATGTGAATTCGTTACGCTTTCAACGGAGAGAGCCCGTTACTCATGTTGGATCGAATTCTCTCAGCTGACGAAGCCAATATGGTTGTCTAAATTGGACTTGAACATCGATTCGCTGGAGGACGATTCCCTAGCTACTGCTGTTGAAAGAGCTATGCTGATACTTCCCTATTTCACGCTTCGACAAAGTGATAGATTTTGCGATGCGCTCGAGCAGTTTGAAAGATTATCTCAAAAGAGGATGACTTACCGACAGTTGGAACAACGCCAACAAAAACACAAGCAGGAATATACGTCTCTTCATTTCAAAGATCAATAAACCACCAACGACAAGAAAGAGGTTTCAAGTCACAACCAACCAAACCAAAACTATTCACTGTTCACCGCGAATGAAGTCTTCCAGAGACGCGCGTCGCAATTTACCGACGAAAATTCTCAACATTCACGCGGTGAACTGCTCGGATGAGTCACAGGCCGTAGTGATCC
>JANSTV010075826.1:0-22083 GCA_027564135.1 Lestremia cinerea | reverse complement strand
TTCGGATCCGGATCATCCGCATCCGAATGTATTCGGATTCGGATCATCCGCATCCGAATGTATTCGGATCCGGATCACCCGCATCCGAATCAATTCGGATCCGGATCACCCGAATCCGATTTTTCTCCGGATTATTCGGATCCGGATCACCCGCATCCGAATCGAATCGGATCCGGATCGATCCGACTGGCCTCTGACACACACATCGTGTAAGCGAACATCATTGAAGAAATTTCATTGTCTGACAACTGAAAATGAACCTGTTCTTCTTAATAATGCAATAAAATTTATTATGTTTCCATTCAACGGACTACGCACGCCACATCATGCATGTTAGGGGCGAGTAAGTGTGAGTGTGCTCTCGTGTGCATTCAGTCAAAAAGATAGTAATTTCGGTACATTGTATATTAATTGACTGGGTCTGTCTGTTGGTGTGCGTTCTCTGCTGATGTACAAATCACGCAGTGTCTTGTCTGGGTTCCTCCACAAAATTGCTCCCTTTTATTTGCATTGATCAACTTGATTTTTAAAAACGTGCATTTCAAACAACAACAACATGCGCGTCGCATCGCCTCTCTTCACATAATTTATTTATCAGTTGTTTTATTCACACAAAGATTGAGGCTCCACTGAAAGTCGCTTCAGTAAATATCTATTGTTTTTTTTTTCATTTCTTCAGCTTGCATCTGTTCTCTCAGTGGCTGTATTAATCGGATGAAGGTTTTTTTTATTGAATTGCCGTTGGCACCTTTGCCGATGGTATCGCAAATCATCAAACATTTAGGCGAATAACCACCACAAACGAATCCCACATCGAGGACTATCCAGTTTCTCAGCAACGGCAACATTTCAGTCTGAAACTTTCAAAGCTGAGGCGACATCCCGGAAACAGAAAACGGTGAGATTTGAATGATATGGAAGAAGGTGAAAATGTTCCCTGTTCTTGTTCGACATGCGTGAGAAAATCGTTCGAAATCAGTGGATATCGGTCGTCAGAGCAAAATTCATCAAGGATCTCAAAGAAAAGTGAAAAATGGGCCGAGTGAAGAGTTTCATTGGGAGCGCCTACATCGCATTTAAGAAAAACGGGATCATTTCCCCTAAAAAACCGAGTAATCGGTAGAAATGAAAAATTGTGGGGAAAATTAGCCACTCAGCGGAGTCGTATTTCACCGTCTGTTCAATTTTTCATTCGTTGCTTCGTGGAAAATTCGTAATTTTTCTATTGTCCAACAGTCAAGTGGAGGATATCGCCTAAGCATCAAGACCTCACACATTACACCATAACAGCACCATAGCACATCAACACAACAGCACATCAGCACAACAGCACATCAGCACCAGCAATTATATTGTTGAGTTGTTTTGCATTAAAAAGTTTTATCATTAGAGGAATATTTCGCAATTTTTGTTGTTGCCGCTGTAGCTGTTGTTGTTGTTGTTGTTGCTGTTGTTGCTGTTGTTGTTGTTGTTTTTGATATTATGTGTGTTTATTTACAATGCGACGATGTTTTCTGTGATGTGCTCTTGGTATGTTGTTGGTGTGCGGAGGAGAAATCGTGTGACAGGGTCATTGAAACAAAGCATTTAACCTCTGTCATTCACCGTATTCATCTCATTTTATTTCCTCGTCCACGCGAAAGCAGATAATTGTCAAAACATTCTTTCACAACGGCCGTGCTTATTACGGGACATTATTTATTTTATAAACATCGCCAGTTGCAGAGCTGCAATTGGTGGATGGTGATGCTTCGGATGATGGTTCGGTTAAGAAATAAACATTCTTGGAATGGAACGGCACAAGCTCTTCGAAATGAGTTGATGATTCTTCATATTCTACGTGCCATTCTGGCTGTGACGGAAGAAACGCAAGGGCGAATCGAAAATACCAGGCACTTTTCTCCACGAACTTTTGGTGATGTCAGCTGACATTGCGGCCATTGCGGTTGATATCCAAAGCGATTACAATCTGTTTTTTTTTTCGAGTTGAATATACACTTTTTCATAATTGATGGTTTGTTGAAATTGTTTTTTGGAATTTTTTCTCTCGTGTTTTTTTTACGTATTTTGAATAAATTATTGATGGGCCATAATTTAATGATTGCCTAATTGATATTTAATTGGCTCGAGTGTGGCACATACACGCATACTGAACCGCACAAATTCGAGCAACATATTCGTATTGTTGGACCAATGAAAATATTGACTCGGATCAAAGTAGCTGCTGTGAAAAATTGATCAAAACATCGATATGGTGCATCGATTCGAATGGCATTTCACATCATCAACCGGGTATTTACACAAACTAATTAATATGAATGTAATTTATTCACCTTCCACAGGCGTCCACGCCTTCATGCATGCGCCAGTGGTCGAATACCACTTGTTTTGTGTGTGTAATTACGTTTATCAAGTAGTCGATTGAATGAACGATAACGGAAAGTGGAATCCCATTTTGATGCCAATAAGGAATGCACCAAGTCTATGAAGCCATGGAAAATATGTGAAAATATGAAAATTTATAATTTATAACGGGGCATTGGGGGTGTGCGCGGCATGTGATTGTTGGTCGTGGTTTGCTCTGTGCGACGAGGTTCGACTGTTGTGGTTACAGCGACGCAAACGTTTCGAGCGTCTGTTTGAATTATAAATGACTCAAGTTTATTGCTGTGCGTAAATGACACCTTGTGTGATATGGTTAAGTGCTAACGAGCTAACCAGCCTACTGAGGTTCAAAGTTATCACCTGAAGTGCTGGCTGCTGGTCAATCGTACGGGCAATTTCAGGTGAAAGTCGGACTGATGAAAGGAGAGCTCTGGCATTTCGGCGAAAGAATTCAAGACCAAACATTCGACGGTGGAATAACCTTGCATAAAGTGTCAATCTTAGGTTCACCTTTCATCCCCCTCCACATCCTCATCCAACCATCACAGCCATCATCATCACCACTACATACATGCTCATCCGTATCCACTCCCATAATCCCATCAACATTGTACTATGAAGCGATAAGATTAATGACCAATGTTTTGAATGCATTTTATATGAAGTAATTTTCCCAGTTATATTTCACAATTATTTTTCCTTTAAGACAACCTATGATTAATGGTTGAATTATTTTGTGTAGTATTTTGAAATCGAAAGATGTTGAAATTGATATAATGTACATTGTATCTCAGGCAGCCAGTGGGAGCGAACGAAACGAATGTTGGACAGTGAATGAGATTTTAATAGCATTTCTTATGTGTTCAATCTTAGCCAAGGCTTGGACGATTGACCGATCATGATAGTTACGTTCATTATGGGAATGGCAAAGAGCTCAAGGAACGAGCTTTCTTCGTATTAACCATATTATGTGTTGTATTATCCCATTCGGCCGACCAGTGCAACGTGCCAACCAAAACCACCATCACCCAATCAAGACATACGTCATTTGTGACTCAATGCCGAGGGTATAGTATGCTTGCTATGCGCCATAAATGCTAAATTATTAAAATCCAATATACGAAGAAATGACTTGTCGGTGTGTATGTGGATGTGTGGACGTCGTTCCTGTTTGTCTGTACGGCTTTCTACAGTGCTTCGCTTCGAAAACAACTTGCAACTCATTTAATTTTGCAAGAAGTAATTAAGCCTCGAATCAAACTCAATAACTGTCCGAATTACCATAAAATATTAATTTTAATACTTGACGCTTGAACATTACTATTTGATTGGAACCAATGTGTTTTGATTGTCGAGGTGAATGGGACGTCCGATAAACATAATCAAATTACATAAGACTGCTGCGCAATTGAGGACAATGATTCCTGTTTGAATTGAAAAGTAAAGGAAATCCAAGGGATGATTCTGTGCGGAAAATTGATGATGTTTTTCATTTGCGATCAATTAATAACATTTTGTGTGCAATCCGTGCGGGTGTCAGGGCTAATGAAAAGCCGTTTATGAATCCTTGAGGTTCAGCCGTAATGATTGGCATCGATGATGAGAATGCTTTTGGTGGTTGAAAGAGGCTCATATTGTCATTGTTGATTCCATCGGAGGCTCCGATACAACAATGTAAACCATAAATAGCATTCGTTTCAGTGTTGTCAGTTCAATCCTTCGAAACTTTATGCTTTTGCGGAAACTTTCGCATTGTAGACAGATTCCATTGGAATATCTTCATTCGTTGCACCGCACGAGAGTGAACACGAACAACGCGAACAACAACAGTTATTTGTCGGTTATTTGTTTTTGTTGGTTGACTCCTTTTTTCTCGTGTCTTTTTCCCGTTCGCTCGATCTGTTTGTCGTACAAAAGTAGCAAGTTCATTTTATTTGCCGAAAGTTTATTTGCAAGAGCAAAAGATTTCGAGTGTAAGAGAAAAAATGAAGTGAAAGGGAAAAACAAAAAATAAATTTAGTGAGCAATGATTTCGAGAAATTTATTCCGAGATTTTGCGCCAACAACAAAACTCCAAAAATCAGGAAAATCAGTTAAAAAGCAAGAATAAAAATGATTTATTTTTGCATTTCTATTGAACGAAGTTGATAGTTGATAGAAAACGAGCTCAATGAGTGTTTTCCAAAGTTTTCTTTCGTTCTCTGTGTCTTTCTCCTTGTAAATCTCTCTTCATTTTTTTCCAAATTGCATGCGCTGCGGTGTTTATTCCAATCGAAAAACTTTGCGGCACCAAACAGACAAAATTGATCACATTCTTGTACTTTGCCACAATTTTGGCTTGTTTTTAGAATTCTCAGAACAATCAGTAGAGTTCTGGTCATGCAAGCCTCAATGAGGTATTTACTCGGCGGCGAAGAGTCACATGTTTTTAATACCGCCCGAATTCGTCTCGAAGCTTCTAGGCTTTTTGCCTGGCCATCCGACTGACCGATTAATGTCAAACACCTTCAACTATTATTCTGGCCCGATATTCAGTGCAAACATTCGGAAAATCAAGTTTCGGCATTAATGTAAGTTGAAAAAGCATGTCGGAAAAGTGGTAGAGAGTGAGAAAGTGAATGGGAGAAAATGGAAAATCATGCAAATGAATGGATATGCAATTCGTAACCGTACTTTGCCATAAGTAGTTATATCAAGAGGAACACTATTTGTACACATTCATAACGAAGTCTCTTTCAATTTATTAAATCAATGACATGCAAAATTCAATGCTTGCTTTTTCCAATCATAGACCATGCATTTCGTTTTATCATTAAGTTTTGCTTCTGTTCATTCTGTTCACAATTCCATTAGAATGTTGGAAATGATTTTGAGGTGACGGTGAACTCGAAAATTCGGATCGAAATATCGATGAATTGTTTGATTCAATGGACTTGGAAGTTGAATAACAAATCACGATGATGATGCGATGATATTCGGAAAATTGTTTAAGCAATTTTGATACGTGTTATTAATTGATGCGTAGCTTTTTGAGATTTGTTTCTGATGGCAAAAGTGGATTCCATACGCTCGAAAATATGTAGGTACAATTGGTTGGATGCATTCAGAGTATGAGTGGGGAGATCGAGAAACAGGATATCCCTTCCCACGCGGCACTCTGCAATCGATATTATGCGATCGATAACCAAACGAGAAAAGGAACAATAAAATTCCATCGAAATCGAACATTTGACACGTCTCGCCCGAAATAAGAATCGAAATCGCGAGAAATGGATGCCATTTTAATGTCAATATAATGTCTGAGTGATAACTTGATGGCAATTTTCATAGATATTTCAATGGTTTCGGTCCCGATTTCATCATCATTTCGAGCAGCCAGAATAGCGGAATCGAAACATCGACTCTGCCATTTTCAACATCATTTTGCATGCATTTGAGACACATCCAACTGAACGATGGCTAATGCGATTCCCTCATTCGGGTACCGTTTATCGCCTAGCAGTGCCGAAGCTGCAGCTCAAATGGCGACAATGACGCTTACGAAATAAGCAATATGTCCATTTTCTTGTGATTACATTTGCTCGAGTGCATCGCCGAAAAGCGACGAGATTACTGAAACTCCATCCGATTTTTGCTGTTGAAATGAGCTTACCCTTTACGATAAACGCGCAAAAAAATCGAGAAAGCCAGGAAAAAATAAATCCGTTTTCAACAAAGTTCCACTTTTCGAATGAATTTCATATTTTATTTTTTGCAAACGCAAAGCGCAACAAAATAACAACAACAATAGATTTATTTTATTTTTTTTCCTGCAACAACTGTCTATGAGTTATCACTTTGAAATTCATTTTAAATTGAAAATATTTGTACGGAGGAGATAAAGGTTGTCACAAATTGGCATGTTTCGCACACAAAACAAATAAAACTTTTTTAATTGAATTCACATGTCAGAGCTGTGTGTTTCAATTTGTGTTTGGTGTTTGTGTGTGTGTGTGTGTGTGTGTAAGTGTATGTGTGTACGTCCATATCAGCACAGTGCCGGCGGCGATAGTGGGAAAAAGTTTTCATCAATCCACTTCATTGGCCGAAGACAAAAAGCGATAAGCAATTTTCGATAAATAGATTTTGCTCTTGCCATCGAGTGTGGCCGGAAGCCTCGATCGCATCTGATTGAAATCTCGTCCGTTGCAAATGGCTGCAAAGGATCTCATCAAACGTACTCGCTGACAAGAAAACGCAGCTCTGAGCACTAGCACCTGCAAAATGACGAATGCATCTTCGTGTGCTTAATCACCGAACCACAAATGACATCAATTCCAGAAAATTTTGTTGCAGAGATTAAAATTTGCCGAAAGTTTTCCGCCGCGCATCCACACAATCAGACAGCCACACACGAACAAAATCAACCAATGAAATATCTGTGAATCAGTGAATATCAAAGCCATAACAATGACGCGAAAATGTGTTTCGGAGGGGAAAAACTATAATCTGTTTTGTATGCGAATATTTCAACTCATTTGAATGTTGTTTATAATTTTCGGCAACAAAATAGCATTGTTTTGTGTTATTCGATTGTTACAGCAGCAACACATTCATCATGAACATTGCGCCGAAAGGAGTGTGACGAAAGTTATTTGTCTGCATCAATATAGAAAATTCACGATATTATTCATGCCAAACGGCACCGAAAAATTGAACCAACTCTGGGTTTTTGCCACTGTTTTGTGCGGAGACGAAAGTTTTGTATTTTGTGGTGCATTTTCGAGCAATGGCACAGGGTGCTTTGACATTCTGATCGCAATTAGATGGTATTTTGATTGCATGAAAGTACCGTTGAATGTTGGTTGTTTCGATGTTGCTTCGTGCTTCTGCCCCATTCCACAATGTGTGCTGGTGCCAAACCGAAATGAATGCATAATGTCGAGTTTTTCCCGCATCGAAGTGATTCCACTCGGACGACGGACGAGTTTCCGTGAAAAATATCTACACCGCATGTCGATCTCCCAAAACGACCACACAGCAAATAACCGACGAAACCAAGTTGTGTCACAAAATGGTCTATCGAGACGGATTACAGTGCGTATGCATAATATCTGAGACGAACATTTATCCCCAGAGGAACAACCAATTGTTCGTTTCAACCAACAGCATTTCATATTACAGTCAGCGTTGAGCGGAAAATATCGTTTTCGGGGAAAACACGATATGCATTTCGAATGATATTTACACGTTTTGAACTGAAACCGACCGGAGAATATTTCGCAACAAATTGGATAATTTATTATTTTGCTTATTTGTTTGAGAGCCAATGTCTCGCATCTCTCGGCATTTCGCATTCTCATTTGATGCATGGCATTTCGGAAAATGCATAACTAGTTTTGACCATGTTTGCTAAATGGCAAAAACATATCTCCGCACCATATACATAATCCGATCAATTGCACTTAAGTGACATGCAACGTTAAATGAAATTGCCTTTCATGGAATATTACGGAAGATGTCAACCATGTGGGAACTATCAAACAATTCAATGTTGAACAAGCCCAGACATGTTTAATTCCCATTCGGTTTCGATGAATGCTTTTCATTTTCGATGGGTCGAATTCCGAATGTTTTGCAAGCGAATTCAATGAAATTGAAATTACGTTTCATTTAAAAAGAGAACCGAAAATTGTGGTTGACCAATAATTTACTTGACATTTATCGTTTCATTTTTCAATCGAAATGATTCCCTTTTCATTGCTTGATGCGAGCAGTGGATGATGGTACGTGTCATCAGAAGTCGTAAGCCCACCCGCGACTTTGTCCTCAAGGAACAATAGCAAATCAACCCTCCGACATCGAAAAGTCTCGACGAATCATTCGCCATTCGCCATTCGCCAAAAGGTGCCCTGGAAAACGTCAACGTTAAGCATAAGAAAGCTGCCAATGTGAATAATATTTGAAATGGGGCGAATGATGATCGAAAATAGAATGACAATAATGTGTTTACGGAATCATGTTTTCATAAAGGCAAATCTTTATTGTGTTAAAACGAGAGAGCTCTTGAAAATATAATAAAATTCAAAAGAAATTTATCGTCTTACCGAGGGGTTCCTGTGACGAATGATAAACCGATATTGTTTGGATTGTTGGACGGGAGAAATGGACCCGGTAGGATCGCAACTAAACTAATTATTTGCCCGATAAATTGAGAAGAACATTGGCAAAGATCTTATTGGATTTTGAAACGGCAAAATCAAATGGGGGTTTTCGTAGTTTTGCCGAGTTGACCAAAGCGGCTTACCATTCAAACAGAAAAACGAACATAGTCGCAAGATTTCGTTAAATTTAATCAAAAGAAATTCATGTTCTCCGTGACGCGTTGCGAATCACTCGTTTGCACTGGAGGCATCAGATGTACATTTTGTTCAATTTCCATATCAGTCCCTGTCACTCATGGCGGATGTGTTTGGATCGGAATCTGAGAGATTTTTCTTCCGAAATCCCGCTTACCCATCAATTTCATGTAATGAACCCACAAAAGCTATGACATACTGCCAAGCGATGAGATTAATATCGCATTTGTGGGGCGTATGTTTTGATAAACAAATGGGACAGTCCCAGCGTGGTTCCGGAACAGAAATGACTACGAAAGCTGCAGGAAATTTTTGCGCTAAATTGATTTTCAATTTTCCAATTTCAACGTGAGAAAGTGTATTATGAATGAATGAATGTATTATGAATGCATTGGATGCGATTAGATTTGAAAATAAATTGGCAAACGAAAGAGCGAGGAAGACTAAATGTTGAGTCACAAGCTGACATTAGTTTCGGGAAAATGCCGTTGCATGCCACAGAGAAAATTCAATAATTGAAATTCCATTTTTGACAAATGATGGAATTGAATAGAATTCTCTCGCAGCACAGCAACTTCTTGGTCGTTCAAGACCAACTTATTCAATGCATCCGAAATGAATGTTATGCAATTTATTAATAAAAACTATAAAAAATAATCAAAAAGCAATTTAAAAGTTCGGGAAAAGTAGCGCGAGGAAAAAACCTCAAAACATCATAACAACAATAGCAACAACAACAACACCAGGAGAAATGCACCGAACCCCGTCAGAAGAATGTACGCAGCAAGCAAACGAAAAGTGAGCGGAGGAATAAGGGCAGAAAAGAAATGCGCATAAAAAAAACGGGACAAAAGTTTAACACTTAATGCGCCCTGTAAAATACAATGTAAACAAGCACATTACATTTAATGCGGTTTGTGCACTTGGGCTTGTGTTCCATTTGGTTTCGCGCGCGAAATTTTTTCTCTCTCGACCTCCTCCTCTCGTTCTCGAAGCCATCTCTCATTTTCTCCATTCTCCGTTATCGTTGTATTTTCCTCTTTACCATTTCGTTGGCTTGCGCGTTCATTTCTGATAAATTGCTTTTATGCAATTATTCATGATTTATGCAAATACCGAAGCCATTCTTACTTGATTTCTTTGAATAAATTTCTTTGTCTTACATTTTCGATTTTCGCCACACGCCGAAACCGTCGCCCAGTCACAAAATCGATTTCCTCCGTTCACATTAAAATTCATTTTATCATTTGATGCATTCGAGGATAAATTCGGTAAATTGCCATAATCATTTGAGAAGCGTCAATTTATGTCTGCATTGAGTGCCATCCACAAATCAGTCATGAGATTATTTCGAGAAAAGTGTTTCGTTGACCATTCGCCATTTGTTGGAAATTGAATTGTATTTATCAGTGGCTCTGCGTTGAATATCATTGATTTACCGACAGAGAATAATCGACCAAGTGCATTTCGAGCATTTGATGTTATCGGATTGCTTCTGGTTTGTAGTTGCTGAACCTTCATTTTTTCGCCGCTGGTGGGATTCTCACTAATCCCCGATTCAGTGAATCATTTCAATTCCATCCGATTGTCTCTCGACTTCAACATCCACAATGTCTGCCACGCTCAGCGTATTTGATCTAGTCTCAGCCACGATTCCACAGAAAACTCTCAAAACCAGATCTCGGTGAAATTATTGTTCAAACAGTCAATGGTGGCAGGTCGTCTTGACGACACACACAGACAGTTTCTCGCACAAAGCAAATTTTCAAAAATGTTCCATCAACATTATTCTGCCAGCCGCATTAAATACAAATAACGCACACATGCAATGTTGGCTGTGCGGGCGTGTGTTACCGTTGCGTTTTCATGCCCGAAAAGTTTTAATGATATTCATGTCAGCATGATGTCATAATGATGTCATAAAACGTACCGTTAAGAAATTGCTGTATTTTATGACAAACGAACTCCGATACATCCAACACCTGAACGTATATTCATTTAGCCGGAAAATTTTATTTCATTCTGTTTGATTAATGACCGGGAAAATGCTGTTTCTGGAAAAACTGGACTATGTGACTGGTTTTTCCTTTCAAAAAGAGCTGCTTTTTCAACTCCAACTGTTTACATCTGTTTTGGTCACCATTGATGGAACTGAGTGAAAAATGATGAAAAGAATAGTCCAGGGCTTTCCTTATTGCATGGCAATCGTGCCCATTTGCAACTCGACTGAATGGAGAAACTACAAAAGTTGCCACAACTCAAAACTATTTCAACTGTTGACTGTTGAGTCAATCTGGGTTCACTTGGAGCAAATAAACTCCAATAAACAGTGATTAGACCATTCACGTAAATTGAATTATATATTTATTTCCGATAAATTCATTAGAGCTCAGCCAATGCGTACTGGCGATAACTCAATTGGAACTTTGAACGTTAATAAAAGTTTGCTAAGTTGACTTTGTCTCCATTACCTTTTTCTTTTGTCATCCAGCACACAATCAGGGCTGGGCACATACTCAAAACCACCCCTCTCTCTCTCTCACTCTCTCGCTCTCTACCACTCTCTTTCTACAACACGCACACAGCCATACACAAATACCGGCCCATGGAATGCTTCATCGATAAATTTTAATATTATTAGCTTTTGCAGTTATCACGACATATTATCGAAATCAATAAATAACGAAAGTTTCTTTTCGAAAGTATTAAGAGATTAATGGTGAAAAATGAATGGAAAGAAGGAAAAATTCCGATTGATGATTTATGCTCCACGCACTTGGGCTGACCAGAATGAATGCGGCTATCATGAGTCAACACACTCACGAATGCTTGTGCTACCTGCGGCAAATAGTTGCCCTGTCGGTGTTGCTTGTTGTTAAGCGCTTGCTAACCGTGAAGTTTGTCTGGGGTTTCTCATTCTGCGATAAATCGCATCAAAAACGATCCAAATTCGAAAAAACGCCTCATCATCGATTCCTCTACATCGCGAATAATTGTAAAATACTCGGTTGGAAATATCTCGTGAGGTTTCTTTGGATAAATTATGATTTGGCGGCGTGCCAGCGAATTTCAGGTGAATTGAAGTGATTTTCAAATATCTAAATTGAGCGCACACGCACACATACTGTCAGTTGCTCATTTTCGTGGCATTTAATTAGGTGCGCGTTAGAAAATATTCGAATGTCAGATGTTGCCACATCAAAATGGTTTGATCTCATGTCGAGGTGAGAAGGTCTCAAATTCCAATCAAACATTCCTCAGCCGAAAGAGAAAAAAACGCAAAAATAACCAAATCATAAGTCATTTTCATCATTTTTGATTTCTTTGTGACGAAAATATTTCGCTCATTCTTCGTCACCTTTCGACCGACGTGCAAAGCATGACTCAGACGCGCGCGCACCAGACTGAAATAATCTCCATCACATTTGGCAATCGCTGTGAGAAGACACATACATTGCCACATACGCGCGCGGAGACGCCTAAGTAAATAAGCGAAAGAAATTCGACAATCAACATCAACAACAACAACAACAACATCAAGTGGAAATATGAATTGTGATGTGCGCGTCCTCACACAAATGAATTTCATTTCCAAACAAACCGCGCGTAGGGGAATTTCAGTTAATGAAAACTATTGAGCGCGGTCAGACGTTTTTAAGCGTTTCTATCCAAAAGGAATACAAAAAAACCAGACGAAACCGAATTTCTTGTGATTCCATGGAATGTTAATTTTTCCAATGACCTTGATCGACAAAGTGTGTGAATGACATTCAAACAGTTGAACATCAAACGAGTGCCCACGTGGTGTACTGCTAGTTGTGCATCGACCAGCCACATATTCCCGGTGCATTTGTGTTGATGACTCGTCGGTTTGGAATGTGAATGTGTGGGTGTGTTAGTTTGTGTGTTTTGACATTCGCGAAGTCATTGTGAAGAGGACAAATAAGCGAGAAAAGTAGGTGATTATCGTTATTTTGATGATGAATTTGGTTATTTCTGAACGAGAACGCATTTCCGCTGGGAAAATTTCGTGAATTCGGCTCGACCAATGTTTGTACTCGCGAATGAAGCCGTGATATTTATCAGAAAGAAAATCGGTGAAAATCTAGTCAATTCAGTCAACATCCCGTAACGATCAACCAATCAGACGGCAACAGCCATGAGCAAGCGATGAATGACCGAGTCACGGCAAATAAACACTTTTGTGCAATTTCTTTTAATTTATATCAAATCGAATGTTCTTTTGATGTTCCAAAATCGTATTTGCTCGTTCAGTGAAACTACTGTACAATTCAAAATGATTTCGACAGGAAATGCATATGCGGTCGTCGATTTCAGGAAATTTCAAGTCTTATTGGATTCAATGCACGCTTCGAAATAAACAAATTGCTCTTCAATTCATCGGAATTTTAATTTTCATCACCATCCTGATAAATGTTTGATTTGAGCTTTTTTCCAATCGGGATCGAGTCAATTCTCTTCCTCTTTCGTTTTCATTAGTTCAATGTGCCGGCAATCCGGTTATTTGATTGATGGATTTTAATTGCTCGTCGATTAATTCGAGCGAAAACTGAAATGGTTTTATCGTGTTGCGAATTGAAATAAAATATTCATCGTCGGGTTGCTTATCATGATTTCCGCTTGTTTTTCCAGCACATTTTTCCCCTGCGAATATACCCCTTTTGTTTGCTATCAATTTCTTTTGATTTTTTTCATTTTCACAGATTGCCGTCAGCTATCAGTCATCGGCGATCAGATATCAATCAGAATGAAAATGTCAAAGTTATCCAATTTGACAAACTCTCAAGATCCACAAGCCGTCAATTCCAGAGTGTTTGTCGGCAATTTGAATACATTTCAATGTTCGAAAGCCGATGTGGAGCGAATGTTCCAAAAATATGGACGTCTAGCGGGTAAATTCACATTTTAGAATTTTCATATTCGCCGTAGACAAAACCCATATAAATCATCATTCGTTTACCCTTTAATAATTTTCAGTGGCCATTAGCCGTGTCAGCGGCCATGCAATCGTTTGCCATACGAGAATTTATGGCCACTGATATCACCTCGTTAAAATGTGTAAACAATATTCGCAATGCAAAAAATGTTTCGTAGACAATTCCATTGGCACGGCTGCATCGGCCCACTGTCAAAGTCAAACGGCGATAGAATGTTATTTATATGCATGTTGGCAGCTGATAATTCCTAGTGACGCTGACGCTATTTTCGAGCCGAATGAAGCGACGCAACAATTTAACCATCGCGTTCGGTGTGAAAGTATTTGGTAGCCGACCGCAACATTAAGAATGAGTTTTCTGAAAGGGTGCCAACATTGCTTTCTCATAAATGATGGCGACAATTTAGCTTGATTTTTCGCCGATATTCCGATATCGCTATCGTTTTCATGTAACACAGTTGTATTCGATTTTCGTGCCGCTTCTTCCCCAGAAAAGTCATTTGAAAACTACCGCGCTCCAACCGCATCGATGGAATGATCTTCTGGAGCGTAATCCACCCAGAGTGTCTATAGACATGCACACACACACACAAACACACACAGAGAGAATATCATAGTCACACATACAATAATCGACATTTTAATTTGTCCCAACAGGAATTTCAATGCACAAAGGATATGCATTCGTTCAATTTGCAAATCCATTTGATGCTCGTAATGCATGTCATGGTGAAGATGGCAGAACGATTCTCAGTCAAGTGTTGGGTAAGGAAAAAAATAAAATACGTGTATTTCGTTAGAAAACAAGATGAATTCCATTATATCTCTGTTGATGATTTGCATTTTCGATGCTGTTGCGAACTTGTGTGTCTCCAGTGATCGTTGCTGCTTGAGTCGACAGAAGGAACTGGTGAAAATTGATGTTTGCGTTCAAGCACTTTCGGATGCTATTTGTTTATGGCTTTCATTCTTTCGTTTTTGTTTCGTTTGTTGTTCGGTTCTTCTCTTTTTTTTTTTCAATTCACCGGCTGACAACTCAAACAGACATCTTCACCGTTAAGTGATGATTCCATTTGTATTTGCAAATAATTGTACGCCTTTTCATTGCAATGTCCCATTTTCCCATTGAAATGTAATTTCGCTGAATGAGAAAACATAAAAGCATGTTCGCCTACAATTGCAACAATCGCAACGATCGCAAATTCAATTAATGAACAATTGTTGTCGTATATACCGTTGCATTGTTGCTTTCGCCAAAATGCTCTTCTTCGCGGCAATTTATTTTCCTCGAAAATTCTGATGGCTGAGATTTTGAAATGTCATCTTGTCGTTTATGAAATAGATGCGAAATAGTCGCCTCAAAACATAACTGTTTCATTGTCATTGATAATCAATATAGATGTAAATATGGTTGCCGAACCGAAAATCCACCAAATCGGACGCAATCGACAGAACAACACAGAGACCGGAAACGATTGGGATTATTTTTATGACAGGTATGTATGTGATATTTTGTGCAGAGTTTTCGGCCAATAACTCAATAATGGCCACGTTGCGGATGGTTTTAGTTGCAGCCGGTCGATCAGTATACTTTTACTTGCATTGGGTGAGAAATAACTCGCTTATTTGAATCGTAAACGGGATCGTGCATGAAAATGCAGTGGTGAATATCAAAGAACTGAATCAAATTGAACGAGATACTGTGAGGGGAGTGCAAAATCAAATCAATCATGTATCATGAATTTATTCCCACTCTATCAAAAGGCTATAGTCCATAAAATGTCACTTGTCATTCAATCAAACGGGTATAAATCTACAGTCACTCAGTTGATATCTCTCGTGGTGAATTTCGTCAAAAAGCCCTTCAACTGAAAAGCGGCAGCGCTCTGAACAGCACATCATGATTTATTTACTGATCCCCGTCTCCTCCGATAATGGGAATGAACCCGATGCGAATACGACAGAAACACCCGAATTTCAATCAACGCACTCGACAAATTTTCGCATATCGTCAACTCAATCCGGAGGCAAATGCAATCGAGAACGTTCGAGATCTGATGTGAGTCTGCACGAAATGCACCCGACAGAATTGGCTGATCAACAGTAGCATTCAACTTGTCTCGATTCAACAAATTTGTTGAATGCATTTTCGAATTTCAAATTTTATAGAAAATTGCGGTTCTGCCGTTGAGTTTTAATCGTTAGAATGATCTGGAGAGGGCCCAATCCAGACCAGACGGTTCCAGTCCTAGAAAAATCCGAGTGACATTTTGAAAATGATAGTCTTTGTTAACTTTCAGTTATTATTCGTCAACAACGTTACCAGCACTCTTATCGCGACCTAAGAAACGTCCAAGATTAATGACACTACAGCATCGAGCAAATGCCAAAATGATTTCATTACCGCAACAACAAATCGCTTTGTCGACAAGCCCAGTGTCAAATGGAAATAATTCGCAACACAATTTGAATGGTTGCCCGACAATTTCGAATGGTTGTTCGACAATTTCGAATGGTGAACAAATCCCAACAATGCACAATAATTCGTCTGGACACCAGCATTCTTTCGGACCATTCAAAGTTTACAGTAAGTTCTCGGATATTCCAAAATAAATGTCATGGCAATGTATTGACCTTGAACATGAGAAATCTTGGTTCGAGTTGAAATTTACGGCACTTACTGGAAGAAAAATAATCTAGTGGCACTCACCACTTTGCCAGAGAATCTTAGGAATTTTCTCATTCTCTCTTCCGATTCAGGTAATCCAGACACATTAATTTGCGGAAATTGTCGAGAAACACTGACGGATTTAACGGAATTGCTCGAACACAAGCGGACTCAATGCAAAATACGTTTTGTGTGCAAATGTGATGATGCAGTCGCAAGTACAATTTTCATCGTAAAACAGCCAGAATTCAGTTCAGTTACAACATTTCGCATCTTTTTCAGCATCAACTTCGTCCACAAAGGAATTGTGGTGTGCCATTTGTAAGGAAATGTTCATCAGCCCGTGGGATTTGATGGTTCATGTGCAGGCCGCTCATACGCTGAGCATATATGAATTGACTAACTACACGAGCAGCAACAACGGTGCGAAGGATTCAGATGCTCAATCGAACGGTTATTCGGATGAAAACGAGGTGGCGGAATCTAATGAAGATTTGCAGAGCTCCGCGAGTCTGGATGTGAGTACAATCCAATTTTTCTCTCTGAAGAAAAATCGTCAAATCGCACGCTCCTCCCTTCAGTCGCATCAGTGAATGAAAAACTTATTTAATTTTCAATTTTCATACATCATTAATATCAATTTGGCGATAATTTTTTCCCTGATTTTTCTCTGTCACGTCAGCAGAAAAACGAATTATGAAAATTCACATATTTTTTATCTTTCCTTTTCCTCGCTTTTTTTGATTGATTATCTGGAAAAGACTACCGAATGAGATGTGCGTATGACGTTTAAGGAATTAATGAAAAAATCAACATATTTACCGTAATTTGCATAATCTCACATTACATATTTCCTTTCGGCATGAATTTCCGGCTGCCATGTGGATGATTCATTGTTCGATCGGTGATTTCAGATTGAAAATGATTCAGCAAATGCAACTGGGCTGGTTTTTGGCAAGACTGAGATGTTGGAGGAGTCTTTGAATCACACGGAGGAAGATCCATCGTAAGCTATTTATTTTTTCATGGCTGATACAATTACCGAGAGAATTCCATTTGTTTCAGATGTCTGAGTGGAGCCCACGTCACAGACTGAACTGCTTTACCAAAAATCACCAGTCATCAGCTGATTCTTCTGGATTCAATAAAATGCAAAATCGAATGTGATATTTGGACGAATGTTGAATGTTGAATGCACTTTTTAATAAAATAATGAATCTTTGAGATAAATTTCGTTTCACTTTTTATTGAAATTCTCATAGGAGTTTTAGGCAGAAAATTGCACGTCAAAAAGTTCTGCTCCATTGATTCATCACCATCCAAAGCGGACCACTTTACAAAGCCTGCAAACTCATCCACAAGCCTAAACAGAGCAGTCCGAAATAGGAAGAAAATTTCATCCGGATGACAATCCAAATTTGAAAATGTCAATAATCAATCTGAATTGAATCATTTTGAATTAAATCCATTTGAATAGTCACATTCAAACTGATGATACATTATGATTATTTTATGCAAATTACTGCCTCATTTTGATTTTTCGCATGAATCGGTTGCCATCAAACTGAAATGTGCAATGGGCAGTTCATCATCATATATTTAAACATTAAATGAATGGCGCAACATTTTGTCAAATATGCCATGGATGGATGGGATCGATGTTGCCAATATGTCATTTGAATGATGCATTCATAACAGAATAGATAAAAATCAGAAATATATGTATTCTAATGAAATTGCAGGAGAGAACGACTTGGGAGCTTCACTGGGAGCTTTGATTGAGACAATGAAATTCCATCGCACTTCCCTCATCTTTCGATTTGGCGATAAATACGAATGATTCAATGAAAAGACCAGAATAATTAGTTTTGGCCATCATTCATTTCATAGTTCCTTCAGTGATTCCAATTGAGGTCTCCACAAAGTCAATGATATATGTAACGACTTTCGAGTGTAATTAGCCGCTTGTTGCAATTCGTTTTGGCGATGTATAGTCAAATCATCCATCAATCAATGTCGAATCGAGTCACTCAAATGCCATAGCTTTTGATCGTCTCCAAAACATCTTCTTCAAAATGAAGAATTTTTGGTGAAGTCTCTTGAATGATTGAAAGACGCTTCAGCAAATAAATAGCCACGTTGAGTTTGAATACATATCTGAAACATCCAAATTTTACCCAGAGTCCTGAGTTTGGCTTGACGCTGAATACTCACCTCGGACATCGATCATTTCCAGCCTCGAAATGGTACTGGCCACATAATTACCTCACTCAAAAATTAAAACAAAAATGAATTACAGCAAAATGCTTGCGTTTTATTGAAATAAAACTAGCCCAGCAACAACAAAACTTATGTCAACTTGGTGCGATGGGCATTTTCGATGAAATAGCGGAAGGAATTTTCTTCGGCTATTCCACTTGGCATGGCAATTTCTTCAAGTGTCTTGGCTGCGCAGTCCATGATGGCATGTTTGTCTCGACGGCTCCAATAGTCCGCTAGGTTGCTGTAACTATTGATCGGATGCAGGACACATGGCTCTAACGGAACAGGATAACCAGCCGAAAAATTCACATTCAATTTATCGAAATTGCGCATCATTTCAAGGAATTTTGAGAACGCAGTCAAATAGGAGCCGGTATTGTTTGCAGCGCAGATGGCTACGAGTTCCGCCAAAGCATCAGCCCGATAAATCTTCTTTTCCAAACTGAAGGACGTCAACCAGAATCTGGCGATGCGGACAATTTCATTGGAAAATTCACTTTGCTGCTGAAAGAATCGAACCACTGAATGCGCCAGTCCAGCATTATACAGATAAGAGTCGAATCGATTGGTCAATTTGATGCGTTTCAATACGTGTTTGCGTTGACTTTCTATGAACGCCTCACTACCGAATGGCCACTCTTTCGCAAAATTTGTTGCTGGCCAGAAATCATACTTGCAATCCTCAATTTCGAAATGCAGGCCGTAGTATTCCCGGTTGGGATATTTGATTTTACTGATGTTGGCTATCGGAATGATTGAAATTGACAACAGAATATCCGAAAATTCAGTAAGAAATTCATCATACGGCGGTTCTTGTTGGTTGAGAAAAATCACACAGTCGAAAAGAAAATGACCGAATGATGCTTTGTATCCGATTCTTTCCATGATTGAAACATGCCCGACGACATTGACATTGTTGCACGCGAGCAATGTGACGATCTGTTGAAGTTCACGAGAAAACAATTTTTTGTTTGTGAGGAAAAATTTGATAGAGCCAAAGAAATGGTAAAACTCACTGAATTCAAATGTTCCTTTCCTCTCTCTAAATAGTCTTTGCTTGGCATTAGGATGGTGGACAAGCCTTCCAAGGCGTCATTCCAGTCGGATGATGGCATTTTACTGACTTTGTAAACTCTCCAGAAGTATTCTGCGGATCGGAGGATCTGATCGATAGCACTGCAAGAAAGCAACTGATTTGAATGATGAAGCGAATGTTGATCGGATCTCAAACGATACATTATCGCACAGGCTCGCTTTTGTTGTTGGGTGCAGCATCAGCAAAATGATTAGACTGGAGGAAGTGGTAGTGACGGGAATCAAAACGTGCAGCGCTATGCTGAAATTCAGACCCGTTGCTGGCATGTAGCCTGTTCAAAATTTTAATTGCTTCGTTCTCAGAACTCGCTATGAAATGGTCAAAAAGTCATTATGTTGTATCACGATGAATGTTTATTTCAACAAAAATATGATTACAAAGCTATACGAGCTGAGTGCATGCCAGCCGTTTGGAGCGAATAAAAATTTGGTCAAATGTTTATCTTAGAATGATATTTTGAGTAGAACGTTGATTCGAATCACAAGAAGGACAATGAATCCAGGTTACGTTTGTATTCCAAGTATGGAATTGAGGGATCCAATTTCTCATTTAACTCTTCAACAATTTCTATAAAATTGAAATCAGCTGAAGGCGACTTTTGGTCCATTTCGTTCAACGTGGACAGTGCGTATTTCTGGATGAGCGTTATGCTATCGATATCCCAATTGGCCGCAAGATTATTGAATGGATTAGATAAGTCCGAAACGTACGGCTTTGTTGGATGAGGGTATACACCGTGAAGATTTATGAACAAGTCGTCAAACTTGGATATCAATCGAAGGAACGTTCGAAATGCAAATCCGTGGTCCTTCTTTCTCCTAGCCGCACGCAAAGCCACAACTTCAATTAATCCTTTTGCGCCATATGGCTGAACTTCGAGGTGCAAGCACTTGAACCAGAATCTAGCGATACGTGCAATTTCATTCGCAAAACCTCTATGTCGAGCCATGAAGTGGACAGTCGAGTGCGCTAATCCGCTGCTGTAAGCACTTCTCTGTGCAGACTCTTTATTCTTCTTGAGTTGTCTTCGAATGCGTCGCAACGTAAGATTTCGTTGACGAAAAATAACATCGTGGTTATCGAAATCTTGTCCAATAAGGAAATTTGTTGCTGGCAACAAATCATAACTAAATCCGTTGATTGAGAATTGTAAAGAATGTTTGGTTTTGCGCAAATCGTCCATAATAATTGACTTCTTCAAAATATTCTCATATTTTTCAAGCACTTCATCAAACTTTGAAACACTGACATTCACAAAAACGACGCAATCGAAATCCGGCTCCAAGATTGACAATTTTTTGCCGACGCTTCCAGCAATCGAGATGAATCCAACATCATAGGCTTCGTCTTTTTTGATCATTTCAAGTACCTGAAAATTTCAAATTTTCAATCTCAAACTGGGGAAGTTCAGAGTGGTTTTCACGCAAATTCTCACCTGCTGCAAGAACATCTTGCCTGTTGACAAATAGTCTTGGTGCGGCACGATGTTGGTCGCCAGTTTATTGAGCTCTTTTTTCCAGTCGAAAGCGGACATTTTTCACAGAATTTGTTTCGAATTAAAACCAAGAATCGATTGCGGTTGACAACAACACGACGTCACGTTTGAACCTCAACTGAATGGCAGTCGAGTCGAGTATACGTTCATTTGAAAAAGTCTCGAAACTTCTTTTGGGTTTGTCATCACTCTGCTGCGTTGCATATTTATGCACTATTATTGTTTCGAAACATTATCCAAAAGCGATAACAAACTCGAAAGAATGGTCTGTCACTTTGGCACAGACGTTTTGTTTATTTTTTTTCCGAACGAATTAAAAATAACAGTTTATGGCCCATAGTGTTTCACTGGCTGGTCGGCTAGGTTGGTTTTAATGACTGAACGAATCGGGTCTCTCAAACGTAACGGCTAAACAATTCATCCGGCAAGGGCCGTTGCTATGTGCAATCAATGCCGACACAGTGTGCAACGAAAGTGCTTCGCTGCGTAGTGCGTGCTCATGTATGAAGTGGATGAGAGAGCGAAATCTGAGAAGAGTTTCGATGAAATTCGTCAACATCGACGTGCAACTAGCAACATCGAACGATGACATATGCGATTAAGGTTTGAAAATCTCAAGTATTTTATTAAACTGTTTGCAACAAGTAAATATCAAATATTGGCTCGGAGACAACATCAACAAACCGGAGAATGACAAAAGGAGCCATTGTCACGTTCGAAGAAGCGATGTCGATTGCGATACACTTGGTTTGGATATCCGACTACTTTTCCAGATAAAATTTGTCGATTTATCAATTTCGATGTAGGAAGAAGGATGAACATTTGCATGATTTGAAGCGACTGTTGCTAATCTGTTTGTCAAACATTCCAAAAGGTGCTGCA
>JANSTV010075815.1:0-10224 GCA_027564135.1 Lestremia cinerea | reverse complement strand
CCCTCGGCCGGTTTGTTATGGAATATTTCCTTAATAGACATTACAATGCTTATGCATTATCGTTTCTGTACGCGATGCATCGATCGCGCGTCGTATGCTCGAGCATGGGCACTGACTTATGGTCGCATTCAATGCAAAAGCATGGCAATTGGCATCAAAGCAATGTTCGAATCGCAGAAATGGCAACGGGCAAAAAATCCGTACAAATTGAAGGCGCCAGAAATATCATGCAATTTTTGTGTTGAAACGTACACGATATGCCTTTTAAAATGGCTGCCCAGAATCCGAGGCATCCGGACGGGTGTTGGACATTTTCGAATTGTCTAATTTGCGATGAGCGTTTTCTCGCTCTGCGACATCGACCAGAACGGCGGCACGGCTTGGCCTAGCCTAGCGATCCCGCAGGACTTGACTGTTGGTGGAAATTTTGATTTATTCGCAACGGCATCCGACCATCTCGATCATCGGCTCACGTATTTCTGGCAAAGCATGGTCGGTACAACGACACAGCCACCAAAAACCACAGCATTGCTTGTGGTAAGAACCGGCGATTCGATTCCACTCGCCGCGACACACAACCATCACATTGCATTTTTCGAGAGAAATAAACAAGCCGTTTGGTCGTTTCCTCTTCATTTGATTTTCACTCGAAGCATAAATCATCTTTTCCGCTTGGCCGTTCGGCGAAATGGCCGTTGCTCGTCGATCGAGGTGCCAGCCTATCATCAATGCATCCTCTTAATAACATGCAATTATGCGATGGATTTTTTTTCTTCTTTTTTTTTTGAAATAAGTTTTGTAATTAAAATCTCTGAGAGAGTTTTCCGAAGATTCGACGGAAGACATTGATTAGCATGAAATTGAGGAGCGTGGAATGACGTCCTCGCTAGGGCGTGCTGTGGGCTTAACGAACTTCTCAAGTCATCGTTCGAAAATCGAAGGACAATTCGTCACATTCTGCGACGAGTCGGGATAATTTCCATCAAATCGCTCCGTTTGCCGTCCTCGAATGCAATTCAATTCCAACACTTTGGTTGGTTCACACCTGAATGCCTAAAATGGCATTTAATTCAAAGCGACGAATTTTTTTTTTGTTTTGCTGAAAACGCCGAAATTACGAAACCAAAAAACGGCAACAACAACGCACGAAAATGGCAAGATGTGGAAAAAAGAAGCGAATCAGAAAAGGCGAAATAAAATTGGAAATAACGTCGGAAAGCGAAATGAGAAAGACAAAACGAAGGAGACGAGCAAAACCTCACACAATTTATTTGGCAGCGCTGCAGCTTGTGTGGATGAAGAGACGTGCTCGATCGACGGCGAACGTAGCCAACGAAACGAATTCTATTGTGAGGTTGTTCCTGAGCGGTTTAACGCATTCGTTACTGAAACGCTGACCATTTATAAGAGTTCCTTCATTCGTATGTCACACTTAATTAGCAGGCCCACGGCGGCATGGCTTTGAACTATTTTTTTTTTTGGTTTTGGTTTTGTTTTTTTCGTTTTGAATGATTCCATCATGCTTCGAACACATTCAACGCATTGGATAAAAGCATTTTTGGCTTTCGATTTGTTCGACATTGTTGCACTTCGACATCGGCTTTGTGGCTTCAGCCGGTGTGTGTGTTTGATCAACGGCGAATGACACTGGGATCGTCGATGGGACGGAGGCAAGCAGCGGGCACTGTCGTTCCTCCCGAGGTGTGAGCTGGAGAGATCTCTCTGGGAGGGATTGGATCCCAGGAATTCACCAGAGTCCGATTTCGGTTGCGCGTCGCTAATGTCCAATACCCGATGGCTGCTTATGGCGATCTCCACTGTCCATAAATCGAATGTTGAAAATTCAATTACGTTCGACCGGAGAAAATTCTTCAAGCAATTCAACTCGGCATATTTGGAATGATAGTGTTTACTGGTTGAATGTGGCTTTTCGAAAATCATGCTGTTGCCTTTTAGAGTCAGACCCAGTCGGATCGAAAGTAGCAATTGCTGGTGATTGTGAATCATATTTCCGAGCGAATGTTACGCGAACGAGGAAAGAATGAGCGAAAAGTGGTCGAGAGGCCAGCAGCCATAAATCGAATGCAGTAATTTATGGTTCATTTCGATGTTTTTCTCGAAAGAAACTCGCCGAATGGGACCTCTATCGTGGTTCTATGGCTCGCAACGCTTATGATCTTTGGCTGTGATTGGGGTCTTTGCTCTCTCTGACGAGGGATTCCATCTCATCAGGATCGAAATCAGGTCAATCTCCGATCTTCCAGAGAAAAAAAGATCAATCCATTTCGAACCATAAAAACATCGAATGCATGTTTTTCGATCGAGTTTCGATAAAAAAAACCGAATGGGATTCATGTCGGTCGGCCTATCGAAAATCGAAAAATTGAATCTAAAAAAATTGAAAATCCGAATGCTTCAAACAATCATGTTCAATTTACATATCGTTTATCTCTTGTTCGTTCTTTCTCCGTTCGATGTTGTTCGTTGAACGGGTGTGTGAGAGGCGATCCAAGCATTGGAGACAAGGAGAAAAATGCTCGTATTGTATTCCACCGGGCAACGCACGGTCAGAGCAATCGAAACAGACGAATGGCAGAAGGAACGAATCGAAGAGAAAACGTAATAAAATGCATAATATTATAATATATTACTATTATTATTGTAAGGCAATCGTCAAAAGATCGTCATGCGAGATTTTAAATACAAGACGCGTCTGTTTGACGCCTTTCGTCTTCGGCTCGAGAAAGAATTCTGCTTTGAGAACACACAACAAAAATTGAAATTTATTCAGTACTGATCGCATATTGCAGACCATTAGCCCATCGCAAACGAATCGTGTTGGGAAGCGAATGATCGAGAATGGTTAGTGAGCGCGCGCGCGCTCACTGAATTCGATTCGAGAGCCAGGCCAAACGTAACTCGAAAGCCGGAATGAATGTTTACGAATCGAATCTATTATGAAATGGCTTGAGAGCGATACGCCGATATGGTTGATGCGAAAATGTAACATTTTAATTGTTAACATTTGCGATTATTGAACGCAAATGTTTTGGTTTCGGCAATGCTCAATCATCGGAGCCGCAACCACGAGATTATTTTCGGTTGTCTTTCCTTGTCTCTCGAAGGAATCAAACGGAATTTATCGAAAAAGCATTTCTCGTTTTTGAAAACATGTGAAATTCATCATTTGATTGATCTGAAAGCGAATGCGTTTGAAGAATCACAGCTCGCATGTAACAAGATCCATTCGGCTCGAATGTCGCAATTGATTGAAAGATTACAAAATGATAATCGAATTTCACGCTCACTGACCAGAAGCGATTCGACCGATTCCTCGTTTAACCGTCTCGAACATCGAGTCATTTCTCGCGTGATGAGCATCTCAATCGGACAACTCAAGCAGAACCACCACAATCGGGGGATTGTCCGAGGAGAATGGAGAATCGCTCTCTTTCTCTCTCTGTCTATCTCTCTCTTCCTCTCTCACTCTCTAAATCTGGATAATTCCGATATAAATCATAATAATCATAAACATGTTGGAAAACGAAAAAAAAAGTGATATCAAATTTATGGCATCGAAACAATGCCCGTAAACCCAAAATGGCCAAAAGATGGAAATTTTTCTCGAGAAATCTGAATAAATTCAAGTGTCAAAAACATAATACGTTTAACACTTCTTCAAAACTACATAATGATATGTGTGTGAGGCCGTTGCAATGCACAAGACCCGAAATTTCGATTTTTTGTTCTTCTCTTTTCTTTCGACGTCGATTTGGTACTCGATGGTAAAGGCGAGGGCCATAAGCGATCGACGAGGACTCCACCGGCCGAACCGTTTCGGAAAGAGGAATCGAATGCAACGACGAAAACGTGCATTGATATTCGACCCTGGTTGTTGGATTCTGTTTTGCTCAATACTCTTCAGCTCGAATGGTTATTCCTTCTCTTCTTTTCTCCATCTTCGATCCTCCATTGGCCAACGTCAGGTATATGGGCCTTCATATGATGCTGGTGTGATCTAACACTTGATGTTTGGGTCGAACAGCATGATATCCTGAATGCATCAGTGACTGGCATAAATGATGGCCGTTTCGGGCAGGGTGTTTCAAGCGCTAACGATCGTTTGGGTATTCGGGTTGCAGCCAACGATACGATAGGTTCAACTCAACCATCCGTTTTGAACCACCCAGTTGTTCAACATCAAAATATGGTGTTTCATTTCACTTTGAAAAATTATGAAAATCCATAAAAGTTTATGCATCATGACACATAACGAAAATATATTGTCCAATTCATCTGTTCGTTTTTCCAGTTTGAAAAGAACGAAAAATCGGACGAAAGAAGATGCAACAAAGAAGAAAAAAACTGAAGAAAAACAAAGAAAAAATATTAACGAATTGACGGGAAAAAAACTCGCGTGCACACACTAACACATCGGGAAACCAGTTCTGAACGGACTCTCAAGCCTTTTACAATCTCAGCGAGGGAATCTTCGTGCATTCATTATGTGCGCGCAATGCGATTCGTACTCGCTGTCAGAAAAACAATGCACACAGCAATGGATCGAGCAAAGCCCATCGACGGTGCAGCGGATGGCAAAGAAACGTGGCGTGATCGAGGCGATCGTAAATGGTCATAGAGAAGACCAAAAGCGACGATAGACTGCGATAGAGAATGCATGCGACTATGGAAAACGGTTCAGAAGGCGATCGAAGCGATGAGAAGCGTCCAACCAAAAGCATAAATCCCATTGTTTTCAAGGCAGAGCCCATTCGATCAGTATTGCGATGCCATTAAAACGCACGTAAACATCATTCTGCATAACAATGCTTCGCCAACTGGATAATAGTTGCCAGCTGAATGAAGGCATCCGAGCGAACAATGCCGTGCATCGAATCAAGGATACGAAAATGCAATCCAATTGCAGGGAATGATGATAATGAAGCGAATGGCGAAGGACCGGAGAATGATGCATGTGGTTGATTGCGAGCATGCGATATGCGGCTGCAGTTCATTTGCCAGGCGTTGGACGGTTTTTGTTTCTCTTTCCCTCTCTCCCCTCTGTGTTGTGTGTGATTGTTCCCCAATCAGGTGTTCAAGAAATAAATTGTTGTGATTTTTTGGTGTTTGGCAGCGTCGCCATTGCAAATCACAAGAGATGTAAATCATTGTTGGGACGGCCGCCATGAGCCATCGAACGCATGAAATGAACAAATCGTTTTCCGAATTCGTTTTGTGGTGAATCTTCTGGTGAAGACGTGATGACAATTATGGTTGGGGCGACTGTAGCCGCCAGGGTTGAAGGAATCGTCAATAGGAGAGCGTAAATCGCGATTGGCGAAGGTGTTGCGGTGGGCAAGCAAGCCGAAAATGGCAATAGTTGCAACGACCGAGCAATCGGAATGGCTCGAAAGATGCTTCTCATGCATCCACGAGCACATAACTGTTTTTCGAATGCGAATGGTTCTAATCGATGCCGCAGCACGATCACAATTGTATTCCTTATAAAGCGATCGTGCATTGCAATTACGACTGCATAAACGGCCATATCCACTCGCACGGCACCGGCATCGTTCATCGTCACTTGACTTTGCCCATCTCGGAACGGAAAAGTCAAGCCAAACGAAATTGACGATTTAAATTATAATTGTAGAACACGTCGTTGCCAATCGCGTAATGAACATCGCCAGTGCGACGTGTGTGAGTGTACGGTCAAACATTGACATAGCTGTTGGCTGGCTATTTGTTCGACTGTCTGCGCTAGTGTAACGCTGTTTGTTTCGTCTTCGATGAACCGTCTCGTACGCATCGGAAGGTTGAAATTTACGTATTTCATTTATTTCTCATGTAATTATGATAAAGCATTCAGGCCTGAACGGTAGCGCCAATAATCAACTCGACAACGCAATGATACAGCAACGGCATTGCTGTCGCTGGATATTTTCCCATAGCGTTGATGGCATTTGAGCCACCAGTCGGAATGAAGAAAATGCATTCGGACGCGTGATATCCATAATAAAACTCATCAAATGGCCAGCGATCGACAGCAAAAACTTGTCAAACGATGTTGTACGATGCCTCCAGTCGGTTTCATTCCGGCGCACATCGATCGAATGCAACGATGGCATCGCCACATTTGGCGGCAATCGGAGGTTTTGGCGACGAGAAGATTGCGGAGCTTCTCGTGTTTTTCATTTCGAATGCTTTTTGTGTGTTCGTTTTCGCTGGAATCGAACTCATTGCAGATTTTATCACTCGATTTTGGACATTACCGGAATCAGGTTTCAGCGAGTTTGACTCGAAAATTTGCGCGACCGCGTCGAGAGAAATTCCATGAAATTCTTTGGGCGTTTTACCCGTTTTCGTATTCGCCTTCCCGAAAACGTTTTCTGTAATTGAATTACCCGAAAATGTTTCCCAAAAATCCGCCGAGAGAACGAAAAACGTATTTGCTTTAAATTCAAACATTTGCTCAGAATTCCCAGCGACAGTCCCACAACCGACAACCGAACAAACAGACGTTATGATCGATTGGTATTTAATGCATAACATTCAATAATGTCACATCGTGAGGTTCCATCTCATTTCCAAATAAAAAATTCATTCAAATATTTGAATATGAACTTGACTTTATTGTTTGTTTGTTTATCCATTTTCAATTCGATTCCGTAATGAAAATGAGAATGAGAATGAAAAAACGGTGGGGCTTGCCGGGCGATCATTAATTGCGTTTGGAGAACACACATCGGTGCGTATGAATGGAACTCAAAAATACCGAAAACGATAAATAGTCATTACGCAGTACCTCATTTGAATCGTCTGGAGACGGTGTGAATGGTGTGCGATTGTGGGATTCTCGGGATGGCAGCACATTGAATGACGAATTCGAAATGAGTTTTGAGAATGGTTTTACGTCATCAGATCCCCATCTGGAGAGTCGTTATGATCGCTGCTCCTACTCGCTGGTCGGGTTGAATTGAATGTGCGTCAATTAATTTGCATTCGAATTGAATGCGATAAATCGATTTGCACATTGCGCACTCGCCGAAAAGCTCGTGCTCGGAGCAAGCAATAGCAGTTAATTTCAGCAATTTCAGCTCATAATGCATTTGGCGAGAGATGCTCGTTTGCTTCCCGCAAGTGTAATTGCTGGTCGTAAATCTCGTTTGATTTAATTGCGGTAGAACATTCAGTGGTGAATGTGAAACCACCACAAAACCGTCACTCACGGCATAACTCATGAGAGTGCATTCAACGTTGGATTTTAATTGAATTCAGCCATTTCGGTGATTTACGTTCCGACCGCAGGACGTTCAACTGTCGCTTCACTATCAACGCACGATGACCAATCGCAAGTGAACTATTGATTTTCACTAATTGCATCCATTTGGCTTCATTCCCGATGCATTCTCGCCTTGGCCATCAAAACAAATACAATCGATGAAGGCGACCATTTGCGAACTAGTGGAACTGGCGAATATGACCAGATATCGTCCATAAATCACGATGGAATTCCGTTTCAAGGAGGAACCACCGCGAATTCATCGGCAAAAAAAATGCATTTTCTGTTTCGCTTTCGTTGCCTTCGAAATGCGCAACACAATGCACCATGATAGCACTTTCACGGGATCGAGCTTTGGACGCCAGATTTCTCGTAAATTCACATTTCAAAACAATTGCGCGTTTTCGGAAACTTACCGCGAGTGAATCCATCGGTTTTCATCGCCAACAGGATGATAAGCAGACACTTGAGATGCAAAAATCCAATCGAAAACATTTTATCAACCATTTTTGCAAGGCACTTGCACACAAAACTCAGACGGTACTACCAGCTACGCAGTGACAGACGGCGAATTGGGTTTGAGGCGAATTGGCTGCGATGACAGACGGCCATGTTGCTTTTGGCGGTCGATTCGAAACTGGTTCTTTCTTCAAGGGCATTGGGGGAGATCTTTTGGAAAACAACAAATTTCTCTCAGACGACATCATTTATTCGAAGTTGATGGGATTTTGACCGAACTCTCCGCCTCGTTCGTTTTGACAACACTCAAGACCCGCTTCACGTAGGAAATGCCATGGTGTCGTTCCTTGTGCATTTTGAGGCGGGCATTCTTGATGAAACCCTTTCCGCAAAGGTGACATTTGTGTGGCTTCTCCTCGGTGTGAACGAACATGTGCAGTTTGAGGTGGCCTCCATTCGAAAACCGACGTCCGCATTCTTTGCATTCGAATTTTTTGATGTTCAAATGCACGACGCGGATGTGCCTAGTTCGCGACGATATGTTCGACGAAACGAAGTCGCAATGCGGGCAGTTGTATTTCTTCTCCTCGGTGTGAAGATTCATGTGCCTTCGCAGCTCGTACCGACTAATTTTGGCCAGACCGCAAATGGAGCAAACGAAATCCTTCTTTCCGATGTGCATGGCGATGTGCTCATCGACATAGCGCTGCTGCGGCAGTTTCTTCTTGCAGATTGGGCATTCTAATTTCATTAAATGGCGATTGTGTGAGAGCCAATGCTGACGCATATTATCTGCTCGAGCGAATCCCTTGCCACAAATTTCACAAACGTATGGCTTTGCTGGATCGCTCCCGGAATTCTGGAAGAGGAAGTGTTAGACTCGCTCACTGCATTGTTCTCATCCTGGTTACCTTCGCAGTCGGACTTTTCGCCTTTTCCAGTTGCCACTTGTGCTTATGTCTCATATGCTTTTTGATGCCGTGCTGCGACTTGAATTCTTTCCCACAGAGGGCGCACGGGAACTTCCTTTGTACATCATGCTCCAGGAGGTGATCCTTCAGTCCTGCTTTGGCCGGAAATTTCTTCAAGCAAAGGTTGCATTGAAACGATTCCTCTGGTTGAATCTCTTCGATTGTCTTTTCGCTTTCGGCGAGTCGTTTGTCGATTTGCTTTGAATCGGTGAAATGTTTCCGCAGGTGGTTTTTGAAGTACTCCTAAAGAAAGCTGAATGAAATTCCTGCTCAATGGATCAATCTGGTGGCAACGTACCTTTTTCGCGTACGCGAGCCCACAATCGCAAACGAATTTCTTTTCATTCGTCCACGCGCCATGTTGTTGGATCATATGCTCTCGAATGCCAGAATCTGACTGGTATTCTTTGCCGCATTTTTTGCAGAGGTATGGTTTCAGTCCCTGGTGCTTACGGACGTGCGCCTCGTATTGAAATGATGAAACGAATACTTTCTCGCAGAATTCACACTCCAATCGATAACTCTTAGAGGCTTCCCTAGCGGAGGAACTCTCGCCTGCAACTTTCTCCGAGCTGAAGTCCTGGCTGCTTTCGCTGTCCGGCGCCATAGGGGCCTCCATCACAAGGACAGTCTCCTCTATATCGATCGGCTCGTTCTTGATCACACAATTCAAGAGGAATTCATACGACCTGGCGCACTGCTCTTGGAACTTCTTGAAATCGAAAAGTAGGTCATGACACTTCGAGCAGACGAACGGAGAAACTCCATCAAAGGCGTCGACAGGCAGCAACGTATATTTGGAGTAAATGTCTGCGATGTCAACCGCTTTCGGAGAGTCCAACAGTGAATGCATGTCGATGGTGCTCTCTTCGACAAGACATGCCCGACAGATGTTCTTCAGAATGGGATCTGACGAATCCATCTTTTGCCCCAGCGCTATCAAATCTTATTCGAAAAAAAACTCCACCGAAACAAAATATTCATGGTGCTGCTCTTGGTGTTATTTGGAAACTAACTGGGCGCTGAACTGTCAAAGCAATGATGGAATGCTGGAAAATGAGCCTGTTGCAAGAGATGGCGCCCGTTCGCTTCAAATTCAAATAGATAGATGATGATAGATTCAATCTTTATTTTGCGATAAAATTTGAACAAATATTCTCAACTAAATCGATTCTGGTGCAGACGCGCAGCGTGTCTTAACCAATCGCTAACAAGTGCTAAGCATTTCTACAAGCGTTCGGCCAGCTTCGACACCATTTGACGCCATCAAGAAAACGTTCTTTTCCCAGCAAAGAGAGACAACTCTGGCATTTTTCTTCCTTTGAAACGCTTCTGGCGGACACTATTTGGCGTTGACTGCGCTCACTTGATGGCCCTCTTGACCGGTGTTATGGCTGGCAAGGCAGTGCACCGTTTCATCGTCATCATTTTCTTCTGCTTCGAAATGTCCTTCCGCAAATCACCTAAATTCTTTTCAGCAATTTTCTTTCGCTGAAAAAACAAGAATAACCA
>JANSTV010075793.1:0-10225 GCA_027564135.1 Lestremia cinerea | reverse complement strand
GAGGATTTCCTGTCCGCCGGCTACATAGACTACTTGGACCAGCATCTCAACCCGTACCTGCAATACTTGCTGTGGGGTCAACCGACAAACGCTGATGCAACACGATCACTTTATGCGAAACGCATTTCATTCCCGTTCAATTTCGTGTATCCGCAAAAGTACGCTCAGAGAGCTGATGATTTTCTGCAAACCTATTCGAATTTTTCGATAAATGACAAAATTGTCAATCACAGGGCCACGGAGGTAAGATATGAGACGGGGTTTGGTTGGACATTGGCTGATTGTCTCCGTTTCAGATCCTGATCAAGGCCAAGAAATGCATCAATATGATTTGCGATAGGCTGGGCGAGAACGAGTGGTTTCTCGGGAACAAAGTCAATGAGATCGACGCCACATTGTTCGCGTACTTAACGATCATTCAACAGATCGGTCTGCAGAACAACGATCTCAAGTCGCATATTAGCGAATGTCCGAGTCTTCTGAAGTACCAGCAAAGGATCAAGGGTTTCCTGTCGGACATCAAAACGCCCACCGATGAGTCAAGTCGAGTCCCGAATTTGCTTGTCAGCAAAGAGGACAAAGGTCTATCGCCTCGAACGATGAAAGTCCTCTTTGGATTTGCCGTCTTCTCAGCCATCACCCTGTTTGCCCTCACACATGGCCTTTTGCAGGTTTGTCCGAAGCTCTTCATCCTTCCCCTTCGAAGATTCTCATTTCCATTCAATTGACAGATCTCCACGTATGACGTGGACTATGATGGCTCGTACTCGGCATATGATCAGGAAGATGACGATGGCGACGATGAGGATTGAAAGTTTCAAAATTCAAAAAATAATAATGCTGATGATTAATCATAGCAATTATAATAATTAGATAAATAGCAACATTATTCATGTTGGGATAACACAAGTGAGGACAATATTGAATAAAAATACAAGTTTCAGAATGAATGATGGCTAATTTACGCACGCTTGGTGCTGATAGAGCCAGAGTCTGAGTCCTAATTCAGCCGTACGACACCCTGGAATGACTGATTAAATACCCTCTCGCCACAAAGCCAGCTCGACTCTTAGCCGTCTGTGCTGTGGAATTGCTGAAGAGATCTCGAATGTTTGATTGGGACGCCGCTCGTGGCAGCCAGCACATCCTTGATGAATGACTCCGAGTTGTGAACGGTTGTTCCGCCCAGAATGCATTGATATCCTTGCAGATTCATTGCGTGGACCGCCATAGCTTCCTCATAAGTGGCTCCACCGACAATGAAAATGACGACTTGTTGTGGGGGCCGCCGGAATGTCAGCTCTGAGCCAACGCAGGGGTACGTCGGGTCCAAGGGGCGTCCTTTGAAAACGTCTTCCAAGGTTTCCTTCAGAAGACACGAGTGCTGAGTGTAGACATTCTCGACACCTTTCAGACCCTGCATGAGGAAGAAGTTAGACACTGGAAGATTCAACTAGGTAGAGATAACTCACCTTGATCAAACTCCTAGTCAGCTTAACGGCATCCATGATCTTGACGCTGTTGAACAAATCACCCTGACGTGCATGCTGTCCCGCGTACTCAAGCATCCTGGGAACGACATGCACATCTCCGCCTCGTTGCTTGAGTACATTCAGCAAGCCGACGGTGTCACAGTTGGCATGACGCTCGTAGCGCAGCGAATACAGAAGGATCAATCGAAGGGCATTCTTCAAGGAGGTCCGTTCATCGGCGACCAGTTTCTTGACTCTCTGCAATTGAGCAGAATGATCGGCTCGGCATGAAATATCCTGCTCGACTTCCGAACAATCCAACAGTTGATTCTTGGCCACTTGTGCTGACAACTCTCCAATGACAATTACGTGCTTCGTCACCGTGCCCGAGAGTTTCTGAAACGCAATGGGATTCCGTTAGCGATTCCTTCACTTGATCGAATCCAGCATGCAAACCTTGAATTGTGGATAAGTTTCCACGAAGTTCTTCATATCGGCAATGCTATCGACTTTCTTCTGAATTTTCGCTTTCAACTGAAACTCATCCATTAAGCTTTTGATCGTTTGACCGATTTCACCAAAGTTCGAGTGAATATTCTGTGAAAAAGACTGAGATTAAATCCCCGTTCCGCCGGTGAAACCGTCACTAATTACGTTCGCATAGAATTCATCCTGTTCGGTGGACAAGACAACTTCCTTCATTTCCTTCGGAGCCGCCTCCACATTCGTTAAATCCACACGGTTATTGTTGATGGTCAGCAACTCGTGAACCATTGCCTGATACGTCCACTGATTCAACAAAGGCGTCACTGGATCATCCTTCCGATCCAAAATCAACAGCACTGGGGGCGGAGCTCCACTTTCCTGCACTCGAAAATCGAAGAGCGTTGATTCCTTGTTGATTTTGTCGTAGATGTGTTTTGCCAGCGTCTGACAGGGATTGCTGCCAGCACGGAATCGGATGCAAGGTCGCAATTTAAGCGAAAGCAACAAAGCAGTCAAGGCTTCAGTGCTTCGATTCAGCGCTTCACCATCCCAACTGCCGCCACGCAGACACGCTGGCAGATTCAACGAAAACAAATTGGAATTCACTCCCAAATAGTCCGCATAGATTTCCTTCACTTCTCGAACCGATTCACTCTCATCGCTCTCAGCCAGGAGCTTGATGTCCGTTCGCGGCACAATGTTGCTGAAATCTGATGGGAGCAAGTTTGGATTATTGTTTCGTGGCCAATTCACTGCTGAGCTACTCACAGATGTAGTACGATCCGAATCGTGGATTCCGAAGTTCATGACACAAATGGGCGATGTTGTTTTTGGTCGGTCGAATGAAAACGATGCATTTCAAGTGCTTCATGCGCTCGTTGGATCTTGCCGAGTCGAGTCGTTCGAACAAGTAGACTTCTTTCTGGAGCATGTCCGATTGACTGAATGCCATCGAAATGATGCTGGTCTGCAAGGCGAAAACACCCATTCGAAACATATTGCACTCCGTCACCCAGCCCCACTCACCGTATCCTTGTCCATCAGCAGAATCTTCATTCCAGGACCCGACTCAGTCGTCATCTTGTTGATGTACAATTTCACCGCAGTGATCACATCCATTTCGAAAGAGTTTCCCGTTTTCAATCAAATAATTTTCAGTCAAAACAATCAATCTATGTTTCATCAAATTGATCAATCGAAACGCATCTGTCAAACGACGAAATGGTCGAAATGGAATGTCATCACGTTCGCGTGCAGATTACGTACTCAATTCATCTGTCAATGGGCTCTACGTAAATGAAATTTTTTGGCTTGGTTCACTCGGTGAATGGCCGACTTTTTGTTTACTAATAGCAGTGCGATTGTGAGTGAACGTGAAAAATTGGAAAATTCTCTGGAAAATTGTGAGCAAAAGCATCGAATTTCGTTGGAATTTTGTGGAAAAAGTGTCAACGCACAAAATGAATGTCACAATTGAACGGAAACGGACCGATTGTTCAGCACTGCCAAAGGGATGGCAACGCGAGGAAGTGATGCGAAAGACTGGTTTGTCAGCTGGAAAAGTCGATGTCTATTACTACAGGTTGATTCATTTTGTTGAAAATTTGTTTTTTCCCACGCTAAAATCACTTGCAAATGCTATATTTTCAAACAAACACAGACACAAACACACACATATACAAACAAATCCACACACCCATTCACACAGACAGACCCAAATACACACAAACACGAACCCGTCCCCCCCGAATTGATGGTACAAAAAATTCAAAATTCAATGGAAATTCTTAGCAAACATTCAAATTCGGAAAATTCATCAAATTGGCTAACACCCTAACACATCCCACACGAGCACATTTAACACCCAATTCTCACACATTTACACAAACAAAACAAAACAAATAAAAATTCATCATCATTTGTTTTTATCGAATTCTAAATGAAAATTAATCAAGACAATCAAAACCAAATGAAAATGTTCCGATGCCCGTCCACAGTCCAACTGGTGGTAAAGTCGAAACCAAATCGAAATTGATGCGTCAAGTTGGTGATGCTGTGGATTTAACAAAATTCGATTATCAATCTGGTCGCCATCAAATGCTGACCAATTCACCACAAACGACACAATTTCAGCGTCAAACAATGCGACGCACTCTAACCGAGTCATCACCATCATCCACATTGTCATCATCGTCACCAATACCATCATCATCATCATCATCCAATTCGATGAAACATCAATTTGATTATAGGTAGCCAAATCTCATTGAATTATTTGCTTAATTATCGGGACGGGGTGGTCAGTGCTTGGTCTTCAGGCTTCCAAATTCCATTTGGGGTGGGGAAAAACCGAATTCATTTCATTTTTGTCACTTTCTGTGTGTTTTCGCTCGAACATTTGCTTCGATCCGCCCGATTGTTGTTGAACGCTTAACCAAAATTCTTCTCAAATTGCAGCCGTGGCGTTCGTACGGATGTGTCACTTGTGCCGCCAATTCGTCAGACAGCGTCCATTTTTAAGCAACCGGTGACCGTTCATCGCAATCACGATAGCAAAGTCAAGTCGGAGCTGAAGCACGGCCAACAGCAGGATAAGCCCAAGCAGCTGTTCTGGGAAAAGCGCTTGGAAGGCATGAACGCTTGCGACATCGATGGAACGGAATTTGGCCAAATTGAACTGCCACGTGGACTGAAGTCAGTCGGACCGAATGTCAGCAACACAACGCTTTTGCAATCCGTGGCCACCGCCTTGCATGTCACATCGCAACCAATCACCGGACAAACTGCCTCGAAATCAGCACTGTCATCGAACTCGGGAGTTTTCGTCAATCCTGAACAGCCGCTAATGCATTCGACCAACATCTCCGAGGATGATATCCGTCGGCAGGAGGAACGGGTACAAAATGCTCGACGAAAACTTCAAGACGCTTTGAAAAACTAGACTCTGAAAGCGACAACAACTGCCTCGGCCGCGATAGTTTGTCGTCGCTTTCATAAGTTTCATCCGTTTTTACAAAGGCAATTCATTCACTACAATTAAGACGATTTCATTTATGATAAGACTTTTGGGTTAAGCTCATTTCAATAAAATCTACATTTTCATAAAAGAATTGGTTGGGTTTCCTTCCTTAATTTTCGCAAAGCACCAGCATCCATTGTTTGTAGGTTCTTCCCAAGGATTCGATTAAAAGTTATTTCGTGTTGAAACCTTTCAAATTCCAACACGCTCTAAAACCGTTCAACAGCGGCGGTTACTGTACGAACCACTAGATGTCGCTTGTCGTTTGACGTTTCCAAGAAAATATTTTTGTTATATTTTTGTTTGTTTGTTTGTTTCTGTCCGCTCGCTGTAAAAATTGGCGTCGATTATGGGAAAAGTGGATCTTGGGAGTAACATGTGGGGCGAGCAGATGCCAAAAGAGATTCTTCACAAGATCTTCGAGTACGCCGTGAGCGATGGCGCTTTGCCGACAATTTGTCTCTTGGGTCGAGTTTGCCGATTGTGGTACGATGTTTCGACGTCGCCGTTACTTTGGCACACCATTGACATGGGAGGCTACATGAAGCCAGACCGCCGAAACTACAGGACAGTCAAGCGGGTTATCGTCAATCGATTGACCAAATGTCGCGACCTCAACTTAGGTGATTTAGTTGCGCCTCACTCGGCTCTATCCGAAGCTAATTGTCCGTCATTTCAGGTCAAATCAAACTGCCGGATATCACAGCATTCCTGGAGTTCTTGGGCAACACCTGTCCGGAGTTGAAAGCAATCGGTCTTGAAGGATGGGACAAGTTGACAGACGACCACATGGCTTCCTTGCTAAACAGCTTTCAGCTTCAGAGATTCGACTTGAGCTCAATCACCTCGGCCATCCTCAGAAATCGTTCGATAGTGAGTGCTCCCTCGCTGGTCAATATGATTCAAGTGACTGGCGACCGATTGACTCACTTGAATTTAGCCAACAATCGACTCCCAGGCATATCGAAAATTCTCACCGCATTGACCGCAAATTGCCCCAACTTGGAACTGTTGGACTTGTCAAATACTCGCACAGCAATTGGCCGAGGAAATACTTCCGGAATCGTTTCGATTGAACAATTGCAAATTGGTTGTTCAAAATTGAGAATTTTGCGGTTCGCAAATTCATGGTTGAGTTTCAATGATGCACCCGTGGAGGAGGATGTCAGTTCGGTGGGATTCGTTCATTTGGAACAATTATCGGTCGCCTCGAAAGCTAACGAAGTCAGTCTGGTCAATGACAACGTCCTGGAACGTTTATTGAAATCCAGCGTGAATTTGAAGTTGTTGGACATTCGCGGAGCTAAGTTTTCATACGAAACCTTGGATCGGATACCGGCCGACGGATTGATGCATTTGTTTTTGTCGCGATCCTCAATCACGAGCGACGGGTGAGTTGACTTCGAATCGATTCAATTGATCCACTTATTTTACTCGTTTTTCTCTCCTCAAAGCTTCGGCCTGGAAGTGATCATTGCTAAATGGGCACGCAGCCTGATTCATCTGGATCTGTCTCACACAAGCACAGCACGACCACTGGATCAAGTCCTGTATAACCTCGCCAAGTTGAAGAAGGATGCTCCGTTGCAGATGTTGGACTTGCGAGCCTCATCCGTCAGCGAAGATGCCGTCAAGGAATTACTCCTTCACTGCCGCGCTTTACACACCATCGATCTGACTTCCTGCCGAAGTTTACCGCGTGGCTTCAAACGCATCTTCGATACCCCGAAAGAAATGCGCAAACTCCGTAAAAACTTTGAAATCCCATCGTCTTCTCGGAAGAGAAAAGCGACCAACTGAAATGCCCATTCTCCTTCAGTCAGATCTCAAATTGTAAGTTTTCCCTTTGGTTTTGTCCAAATGAATATCGCATGAATTCGGAAGAAAAATTAACTATTTCTTTTAAATAATATTTTAATTTTGTACGAAAAACAACTAATTCATGCACAAATAAATGACGCATAACACATTCAAATGTTCTCGCCTTGTTGATCTCCCACAGCTGTCCTTCCGACGCTCTAAGCTCAAATTGAAGCTTTTCTTCGTCGAAAAGATCATTCAAATCGGCTGCATTGAATCTGCTGCGACTCGATCGTAGCAAACATGGCTCAATTGAGAGTCAAGACTCCCAGGGACTCAGCCATAACTGAAGAGATCAGCATCAGCGCAACCAAAACAATCAAACATCTCCAAATGGCTCGCCCGAAGTGAGCAATGTCGACCTCATCATCTTGAAATGGAAAAAAGAAGATCTGTCTCCCTCTCTCACTCCAGTCACATCTCAAATGAAATTAAGTCTTCAAAAAGAAACGAAACCAAATCTGAATTGCGTGCCCGTGAGCCGATCCATTTGACAGTTCGAACGTCCCAAAAGACACATCGGTCATCTTCCCCGAAGCACCGTCCGCCCATCAAACGAATTTGATCACCCGAAACGTGTCAGTGAACTTTCATAAGTGGCCTATCGATGGGAAAAAGACTTTTACTTTTTCCACGATGACGTCGTCGCGTCCCAGTCCGACCGCCCAAAAAGCAAACATTGCTTTCCGCATGCTCGTCGCATTCACGAAATGGTCAATTGTTGCGTTGAGCATTCTCGAGAATGCACTTCAACCGCACCGATGACCACTCGACGCATATTTTCCCATCGCCTCAACACTTTCCACGACCTTAATGCCATCCACAGCAGATCATCTGGTCTCGCATTCAATGCAACAGAAAAGAAGAAGATAATCATATCAACGGCATTCTTCAAATGAATGAATGCGCAAAGGCGCAAAATGCCCCAACACCTACTTGCCCATTTGCGGGCAAACAGACGCACTTGTTCAAATTTACTTTTGGTCCGATGACACGAAACTCATATCGCTGTGACCGACTCGCAACTCAGATGTCTCTTCCTGACATTTTTGATGCAACACAATTCAATCAACGCGCACCGTTGATGACCGTCCGCACCGCAATCATTAGCTCATTCTCGCAGACCGTTCGCCACTCATCGCCCCGTAACCGTCGATCCAGCAGCATCTCAATCGCTCGAGAACGAGCTTCATGTGAAAATAATTACAATCTTCGATCATAAACGAAACGGTTGTCTTACCGCCGGCCCGTCCGTTTATGATGATATGAGCCATTTGTTGATCTACCGCCACGCCGTACCGACAACAACAACAACAACAAGTGGTTTCTCATTTTTGTAGTTTCACCAAACGTATTTAGCTTTTATTTTATTATTTTTTATTGGCAATTATTATTTATTATAGCCTGGCCGTTGCCTGTCAATTGTGATATTGAATGAAAACTTTTACTCTTTGTCGTGGCTGATGTGTCGTCGCATCTAGGCATCTCAGTCAGAGCGTCTATCCGTTCAGCAAGCACCATTCAGATTTGTAGCGTTAATCGTTTGATCATCTGGCCGATGGATATGTTTGCTGATGTCGCCTGTTTGCGGTGTAGTGTGCGTGGCCTATTTGCTCATAATAATATTGAAAATGTAATTAACATTTGAAATCGACAGTTATTGCCCGATTGACACTCAGACATTCCAGAAAGGCAAATAAATTGCGACAGAAACGCCATTTCAAATTGTTTTGTCAAAGGCACGTTTTGCGATCAACACACACACACACACACACACACACAACCCGTTCGTCACACCGTCCGTGTGCTCATCGGACAAAAATGAAATTTTGCTGGCGACAAAAACGCATGAAAAATGACACAAAATGAAATTAAAATTGAAATTGAAAATGATGTTTGTCGTGTGTGAGGCAATAAATAAATGAGCGATCGACCCTTGAGGCGATTGGTAAGCATTTCATCCGTTCCATCCATCCATCCATCCGTGACCATTCGGTCGGTTGTGCATCAAGCAATATTGCCAATATCCAAGCAAACGGCTCTGATGGATTGTAATTAACGATCGAACGCAGTAAGCAATTAGCATTCTGTTTTGCTTCATCCAATGACCGGCTCATTCATCTTTCGCGAAAAAAAAAAAAAAATTGTTCAAATATCCGGCTGTGTAGCGGACATTTAGCGAAATATGCATCGTATGCGCTTCATCGAATGCAATCGAGATGATTTCGAAAGAGAGATTTCTTTCCGATATCGCATCATCGGCAAAAGTGAGAGTACATTCACGAACGACTTTCGTTCTTCAAAATGCAATATTTCGTCGCCGATACATCGTCGCTTTATGTTAATGTATTTCCCAAGCGTCGGGCCAGTCATTCTGAATCGAATGGTCAATGCTTCACCGCTTCGAAAGAGAGAAAAGGAAAAAATTCAATTTCCAACAAAACAATTGAATTATGAATTCAACAATAATTTATCAATTGATCACCGATCGGATTTCACTTGATCGAATGGATTGGCGAAGAGGAGGAAGGAGGGAGGGGGCATTGAAGGTGTTAGATGAATTTCATGGCACCTGAGGGCTACTCCCCGCGGTGAATCTCACCCAATACGAATGATTGAAAGTCAATCGTTTGACATTGACCACCGTCCATTTCACTTTGGCTCGTGTCGATCGCCCAACAATGAAATCCATCAATCGATCAGTGATTTGATACAATTTTTCTTAATCTTTTTTTTTTTTAATTTTTTTTTCGCTGAAAAGCAAAACCGATCATAGACAATGTCTTAGGTCGTGTTCAACGGCTTTTGTTATTGATGAGACAACGTGATCAAATACGACCGGCATTCGAAAAATAAAACACATGAAACAATGTTGATTCTGGTTCGATCGTTTGTTCAACAGCAAACGCAACTGGTGTGTGCCATTCAGTTTCAGACGACGCAAACGAAATGATAAAAGAGAGTTACAGTTAACGCAGCAACAGCGGCAGCAACAACAGCCACCGTCCCATCGGCACACAATAAACCGTCTGCCGGGAGTCGGTGAATTCAATCATATCAGTCAGTCAGTCAGTCAGTCAGCTTGTGTTTTGCATTGCGATCGGTTCAGTTGACGATCCATTTCAAGTGAAACACTCATCTTATTCGCCTATGCGCACATTAATCACACAGAATCTACGATTCAAATTCTTATTTGGCAGAAAAAGTCATCGTAAGCGGATTAATTATCGTCAATCAATTGTACGCTTTGAACATTTTCGTGTGACATCTCGACGGCCGACGACCGTCAAAAATAAACAGTTTTCGTCATAGTCATTGTCGAAAATAATTCAAATTACCATTTGCGAATAAATATTTAAATTGAATTATCGTCATCGTTATAATTAAA